>JALPQI010011794.1:0-47238 GCA_025490895.1 Thaumatotibia leucotreta
CTTCGAGCTGGGCTATTGCGAATTGTTACCGAGATGGAGTGAAGTGGAGTCTAATTCATGGTATTCGAGTATTTCTAGGTATTTCTTTTTATTTTGTCCATTATTCTTTAAATCTTCTTCATCATTTTGATTTTATGGGCATATTTGGGTTATATTTACTCATAATCATGAACTCTTTCGATCCCTAAGGGGAAAAGATATCCCATGGATTTTCAGGTATTTATATCGGGTCTCTATTGGTTCCCATAAAGTTTGAAGTTCGATTTTTGAAGCGAATAACGTTGTAGGTCCGAATTTTTTTTAGTCATATTGTCATAAAAATTAATATTATAAATCGGTGGTCAGTTTTATGTAGCCTATGTAGGTCATAATTATTGTTAGTCATAAAAGTCGATGCCCATAACTTTTAAAATCCATACAGCATCATTTCCAGAATGTTAAAAGCAATAACCTTCCTTATTATAACTGTTACAACGTCTATACGTATTCGCAAGTTGTAATTATTTGTTGTCCACTTAATAAATTTAGTAATAAACTTAGTTAGTAAGTAAATAGTAAGAGTATTATTTTAAAAGTCGGTCCTGGCGCTTCGCCGGCCGCTGCCGCGGCACGCTCGCTTCGCTCGCTCGGCTCGCGCACTGTAAGGTCACAGTTAAACCTAACACTCCTCCTCGCTTCGCTCGTCGTCGTACCTACACTGACCTGCCTTAGAGTCGAGTAGGTAAGGAAGTTTCCTAAGTTGCATCATAGTCCATAAATTTCTTAATTTAAATTAAGGAAAGTTATAAATTTCGTATTTAATATTCAATTTTTTGGATGAAATTCGGTTAGTTATTAAAACAATATGAGTAAGAACCATTAAGTAGTAGGTTTAAATGTATGCCTTAAAATATTTCTAAAAAATGATAGATAGACCTTTGAATGTTATAGTCAGCAATTTTATACCTTTTGTAATTAGAGTATGTAATGTTATAGGTTAGTAATGTTAGATCTATCAATCGTTATACTTAACAAAAATTATGACCATTGATGCTTATATCAGTAAATTATATGGATATCAATTTCTGACTAACGAAATTCGGATTAACAAATATATGGGAAAGAAAGGGATCCCATTTATATCGCACCTAAATTGTTCTAATGGCGTTTGAACCCCTCTCATTACTATGGGTCGGAACTATGGGTGTAAAACTTTAACAAAACTTTATAATTGACACATGGGAACACTTTAGCCAAGGAAAATACGGATATTATTGAAAAATCTGTATCCAATTTTATTCTCTATCTCGGAATCTTCAACTTACAATGTGTGGATGTGTAGATATGTATATTTTATGGATGTATATGCTATGTCAAGTCCACATGAGAAATTATTAAAGTTAAAGTTTTGCACCCATAGTTCCGACCCCTACATTACATATCGATGGTTGTGTGACTCAACCTTGTATGTCCAGGGTGTATGACTCAACCTCGTATTTGAAATGTATGTATTTTGTACAGATATATATTTTTAAGATACAACCTCGTAAGTCAATATACTCGTACGAGGTTGAGTCACACGGCCATAGCCAGCGATATCTTACATTAATTCCAAAGTTAGCCAAAACTATCTAAAAAGGATCTAGTAAATCCTCCAAGAGCCAAAATGATCACTATATTTAAATCGAAATAGTGTTGTTCACAGTTACAATTGTATACAGTTTTCTCAAATCACTGTTATTGAGGCTCATTCGTCCAAAATATATATGGGTCAATCAATTAGGTATTGAAATGTTATTTGATTATATTCTATTTTAAAATGTACTAGTCCGATAGGTTAGAAGAAACTGGCTACTCTAACTAAACCACATTCGCCCGCGCTCGCGCAGCAAGAACAATATGATTCGAGATGGTGACTGGAATTTTGATGTTCCTACTATGTCACAGGTTGTTAGGAACCTATTCTTCTGGGATATGTGGACACGTTTCATTCGAGAGGTGACTGTATGGTAACCAACTCTTAAAGCAAAACAAGATGGCCTTATACAGGGTGGCCAAATAACAGGTTTATTTTAGAAAATTTATTCTATAAAACATAAAAAAATATAATATATCGCTGGTTAAAGATAATATTTAGAGTCGGCAATCACACATGGGAAATGAGCAGACAAAATGTCCACCTCCAGTGGCATCGCAGATGCCAGCCCTTTTCATCGCATTTTTCATCACTTTTTCACACATTTCACATAAGTAATTTACATAAGTAAATTAAATCGAACTAATCTAATTCTTAGTTAGATTAGTTAGATTTAATTTAACTTAGCCGCATTTGAACTTAGTTTACGACCATGTCGCATTTAGGAATTTCCTTTGGAATTTTATTACGGATTAGTTATTTATAGAAAATAACACACACCCCCCCATATTCCCGTATCTTGGGGGGACGGTGCGTAATTTTTAGGTCAGGAGTCAGCCGACAATCAGTTTTGAGAATTGTAAGATAAGTAGGTATTTATTTATATTTTGCAAAGTTTTAAGACCAAGAATTATAATAAAGTATAAGTGCTAAGATATAGCACTTTACACAAAAGAATGGGTCGAAGTGTATCCGCAAGGGCCCCACCAATAAGATAAGACAAGATATAACACTTGTAGGTATATAGTGTTACAAAAATATCAGTCCATTCAGTTTAGTATTCTGATTGGTAGCGTACGGACAGTTGGTAACAAAACACATATATCGGAGCGACCACGATACTCAAAATTATCTGAACATGCACTCTAACGTCATGGCAATAGAGGCCAGGTTGCTTACACAAGTTGCTAATCGCTTACGCTTAATCGTCAATCGTAAACGAAAGGCAGCTAACTGTCTTTGTCGCACTAATATGTAAGGTAAGAGTGACGGGGAGGGAAAACTACGATACGCTACTAAGCGTTAGCGATTGGCAACTTGGCCAAGCACCCTGCACAGATATTTGTGAGCACACTGGTTATGGGCGCCATTATTTAGTTTATTTATTTTGTTGTCTATTGTGCAAAGAATAGAGTCCATAATCTATACTAACTTTCTAAGGCGGTTATATTCTGCTTTTACTGAGTACTTGTTATCTTAATTTGTGGTTTACGACCCATTGCTACTGGAATTTTAAGAGAACGAGCTCACTTGATATTCTTCAAAGTATATCTGATAGCCACTGAACTAACGCTGCTTAATGAATCGGTAAATAAATAATAAATATCTTGGGATATCTCATACAAATCGACCTAGTCCCACGGTAAGCTAAATTAAGGCTTGTAAAGTGGGCACCAAGCGACGATAAATATAATATAAGATACTTTAAATACAGAGGGCAGCTACGACCAAGGAGCAAATATTTGTGATAAATATACAAATAACGCCCTCGCCAGGATTCAAACCAGGAATCTTCAGCTTCGTAGGCAGAGTCACTACCAACTAGGCTACGGAGGCTGACAATGTCGTTGCAATAAGACTATAAAGCCTCCAGTGTTGGAATATAAATAATACCGAATACAGTAATAAAGGAAGCCTATTGGCTGCCAGCCAGTTTCCACAATCACGCAGTTAGCACAGCCTGTTCAGGATGCAAATTGACGTGCAGTTATCTTAATATTTCGGCTATGAAGGGTGAGTGAGGAATCAGTAATACTAAAGGCTTTATTGCTGAGTGCCAACTGTATGGTTTAAAAGTGGTATGCGTTTCGACAACAGCTATGACTGGCTAAAGTTAACTGTTACTCAAAAATGTATCTCAGAGAGTAACTAGTAGCCATAACACGACTTTACAAGTATCGGTTACGTTAGGTTTTATTTAATGGATGTCCCAGAAGTAAAGAGACAAAGGGTTTAGCAGCCTTACCGAACAAGAGGTGCCTTACCCCACGGATGAGGTCAATATTTTAGGTGGTGTACTAACAGGACCTAAGAATACTCCATGCTTAATATCAGCTCTAGATCTTCTTTTGTTTTAGAGTTATTCAAGATAATGTAAAATATACAGGGTGCCATTGAAAGTGGCATATTTCGTAAACTGTTCAAGTTAGATCAACCAAACAAAATTGTGTTTGATAACAATAAAATAAACTACAAAATGCATATTTTTAATCTGCATCTTGTCCTTATTTTTCATAATAAAAAAAGGGTTTTTGTTTTTTTTTCCATATTTTTTTTTATTTCACACGGAGGTACACCTACAAAAAAAATATGCATACATAGCCACTAATGTCTACTATATACATAAATTAAGATATTTCCATAAATCATCGTGCGTCATGCCAAAAAAAAACTATTCGAGATGTAGTCGTTACTGGCATACAAATAAAGTACCAGTGCAGTGTGAACATAAGTTAGTGTGTAGTTACACAATCTCTTCTAATAAACTTATTTAGAATAATCAACGACGAAATGTCAAAACTGAGTCGATTGCTCGATAATTTATAGTTAATAATATAAACGGAACTATCTCTTTAAATGAGTTGATATAGAAAACAATTAGCCTTTTCTAATCTTTTATTATTTCAAACAGTGGACCTGTGCATAAGCGACAGTATAATACAGCTAAAAGCTGGAATTGACTATTTACAAATCTAAAGCATCTTTTGCCATATTTACATACACCATAAATTAAAATACATTCGTCCGGTAAATACACTTCGACATCTTCCAAAGTTTCGAAAAGGTCCGATTGTATGTGAATAGGAATGTGAAAACAAATGTCGAAAACAATACTATCTGTCAAATGTTATCAACAATACAATACAATAACTCTTTATATCACCTCAAAGACAAATACAAAACAAATAATAAAATACATGTTTGAAAGAGGTAAACAAAAGGCGGTCTTATCGCTAAAAAGCGATCTCTTCCAGACAACCATGGGTAGAGGAGATAAGAAAGTAAAAGTTGATAGTAGGTGGTGCAAAACTGAGAAAAATGGTCTGATGCTAAGGAATATAAAAATAAACACAAAATACAAATAGCTATAAATATACACATATATATATATATATATATATATAGATACACATAGCAACGTTTGATATGTCACCGTCGATTATTCTAAATAGGTTTATTAGAAGAGATTGTGTACCTACACACTAACTTATGTTCACACTGCACTGGTACTTTATTTGTATGCCAGTAACGACTACATCTGGAATAGTTTTTTTTTTGGCATGACGCACGATGATTTATGAAAATATCTTAATTTATGTATATAGTGGACATTAGTGGCTATGTATGCATATTTTTTTTGTAGGTGTACCTCCGTGTGAAATAAAAAAAAATATGGAAAAAAAAACAAAAACCCTTTTTTTATTATGAAAAATAAGGACAAGATGCAGATTAAAAATATGCATTTTGTAGTCTATTTTATTGTTATCAAACACAATTTTGTTTAATTGATCTAACTTGAACAGTTTACGAAATATGCCATATTCAACGGCACCCTGTATATTTTACATTATCTTGAATAACTCTAAAACAAAAGAAGATCTAGAGCTGATATTAAGCAGGGAGTATTCTTAGGTCCTGCTAGTACACCACCTAAAATATTGACCTCATCCGTGGGGTAAGGCAACTCTTGTTCGGTAAGGCTGCTAAACCCTTTCAAATTTCGAACTAATTGAAAATATTTTCATTTTTTTAAGAAAAATAACTGTCATAGCCACCGTTTGCCTCAAATCTGTAAAATTTAGCGGGAAATACGATTGCATTATTGAAATTTTAATAATGAAAAGAGCTGATCACGAAGTATTTGCTAAAGAGTTGTTCAGAATTATGAATATCATGGAAAAACTGACACGATATGTAATTTTTGTTCAAAGGGAGTAAAGAGAACTACTTTGTATAGTATTACAAAGCGTTTTGAAGAATCGCATGAATATATTTTCAAGAAGATTCCGGGAAAAAAAAAATACTATTTCCGTAGCTATGAACATAAATAAAGTAAAAAAAGTGCATGAACGGAATCCTTCGATGTCTGTTAGAGCTGCTGCGGATAAATCGAAAATATCGAAGTCAAGTATAGCTCGTATTAAAACATGCAACCTAAAGCTTAAAGCATTTGCAAAACTGTAAGTTCCTAAGTACTTTAAGGACCAGAAAGTGCGAGCTAAAAGAGGATGCCGAAGAGTGTATGAAAAAAACACTGAAAAAAGTTCTCATAATTGATGATGAGACTAACGTGACCGTGGACCCAACGGATATTCCTGGAAAGCAATACCACCATGCGACTCGACGGGACTCCGTAGATTATTCGTAAAAAATTGTAGCGAAGGTCAAATTTTTCAATAAATATCTCGTTTGGCAAGCCGTAGACCAAAATAGCAATACGTCTTAACCATATATTTGCACAGGCTCTATGTACGCACGTATTTATTTGAGAGAATGTATGATAATGCGATAAATTTCGTTCATAGATAAGCCTTACCAGAGGGAAGAAATTATATTCTGGTCAGATATGGCGTCATGCCACAACGCCACGGAAGTCACTCTACATCTAGAGGCTACAGGCATAGATTTTATACAAAAGCATAACAACGCCCCAAATGTTCCCCAAGCTCCTGGTGTTGAAGCTTATTGCCCTTTATGTAAACGAGAATATGAAAACGAAACAGAAAAACCCAAATCATTGACTGGATTTAAGCATAGATGGACTAAATTGGCTAAAATTGTGGCAGCTAGGTCTCGAAAAGCTGTATTGGGACGAGTAGCAATCAACTTTAGAAAAATTGGCTACAGAGCTTTTGCCCACGCAATTTTAATATAAAATATCAAATAAAATGAAATTCTGAATTTAACTAAATGTAAATAGTAGTGCTTTGTAAGATTTTTTTATTAAATATTTTCATTTGAATCTTGTCTCTTTACTTCTGGGACAGCCCATATGTAAAGCAGGCCATGCGATAGAACGCATTTAGGTATCGAGTAAAACCTAACGTATCCTTCACTTTCCAACGTACGGCTGCTGATCCCTGTAGGCCTACCCTAAACTTCGAAAATCGTATATTTCAAGCATCTGTCTCCGTCACTCCGATTACGCCTATACTGGAGTTACCACGGAGTTACAGAGACGATGCTCGAATTTGTATGTTCAGTGTAGACCTACCGATTTGGTCCGGTCAAATTGATAATTCAATGCAAACAGATGTAAAACAAGAATTTGTCGTCAGTCGTCAATTCTGTTTCGCAGTAAATATATTATTATGTTTACATTTATATAATACGTTTATAATGTTTTATTTATATAGATAGTCCGTGGGCTAGTCGGTCGGAAATTAGAAAACGGTATAATTTGGGGGTACCAAGTGTCCTTTTTACAGTAGTTAGACATATTCATAAGGATGTTAAAAAAGTATCATAGACATCTCAAAGTGGTAGCTAATAGGCATACGGGCTATTTCAAGATTTCTGTTGTATGACAGGTATGGTTAAAATTAGGAGGTACAAATTTTCCTTTTCACGGCTGTTAGGTAAGCTTATAAAAACGTCAAAAATGCAAGATTGCCATTTATAAGTGCTACCTAACAAAAATGGGGGCCAATCAAAGATGGTGGATCTCAAGTTTTACAAAATCAAGTATATCTCGAGAACTATTAAATATATCTAATTACTCTCCTGAACAAAATTAAAGGCATATCTGTAAGCTTCATTTTTTGCATATACACCATATTGCTAAAACCAACCAACAATTAATTATGATCAAATTTATGAAAATTTCGTGATTTTGATTTTTTTTGTGTCGTGTTTTTACATAGTAGTCATGACGCTAGAAAAATTAAATATTTTTTTAAAGATAGTGTATTTAATAAGCTTTAATTTGATGTATATAACTTGTTGGCGGTATTAAAAAAAAGACCCATAAAAAATATTTAAATGAATTGTAGTCATAATCCACCGTATACTTAGTGATTTAAGAGGCGATGGAAGTGCCACTCGTAAATAATAGTGCTTATTTCAAATAACCAAGATTGAAAAATATAAAAAACTTAAATTATTTTTTAAAGATAGTATATGGTGGATTATGACTACAATTCATTTAAATATTTGTATGAGTCTTTTTTTTAATACCGCCAACAAATTACATACATTAAATTAAAGCTTATTAAATACACTATCTTTAAAAAAATACTTAATTTTTCTAGCGTCATGACTACTATATAAAAACACGACACAAAAAAAATCAAAATCATAAATTTGGTCATAATTAATTATTGGTTGGTTTTAGCAATATGGTGTATATGCAAAATATGAAGCTTACAGATATGCCTTTAATTTTGTTCAGGAGAGTAATTAGATATATTTAATAGTTCTCGAGATATACTTGATTTTGTAAAACTTGAGATCCACCATCTTGGATTGGCCCCCATTTTTGTTAGGTAGCACTTATAAATGGCAATCTTACATTTTTGACGTTTTTATAAGCTTACCTAACAGCCGTGAAAATGAAAATTTGTACCTCCTAATTTTAACCATACCTGTCATACAACGGAAATCTTGAAATAGCCCGTATGCCTATTAGCTACCACTTTGCGATGTCTATCATACTTTTTTAACATCCTTATGAATATGTCTAACTACTGTAAAAAGGACACTTGGTACCCCCAAATTATACCGTTTTCTAATTTCAGGCCGACTAGCCCACGGACTAAGAGGGTTATGTGGTCAAACCTGATAAGCTGAGATACTTTTAAAATTCTTTAAAAGAGTAAGTAAGTAAAGTATTTCAAAGACCGGTTTACTCGAATTATCGAGTTTCATTTCATTGCGTAACACTCGATATATTATAGCTAAATAAATAATACTCCGCTTGGAATAAATCTGTGCCCTTAATTCTTATTCGTGTGCTATCAACTTCAAGATATAATAAATATAAACCACAAATTATCTAACAGTTGTTAATGAATAACAGGGTGATGGTGTCAGCATTTCCCTTTCATTTCACGATGTAAATGATTTCCGTGTGAAACACGCGTGTTACAGCATTATGAATGGGCTATTCATCTCTGAGCATTTATGTGGTTTAGGTAATTAAGTCGTGAGGGTACTCTATATTCTCTGTAAGCGGATTCGGGTGTAATATAAAGCAAATAATTGCGATATGATTGTACACAATTATGATATACCTACTTGTAATGAATATTTCCTTCTAAGCCTCGATAGATTAAATAGTTGTTTATAAATATTAGAAGTCATGTACAGAAGAGATTGTAATTTACACATTTGTATGTAACGTGCGGTGGCCCTTGAAAGGATTTCCACAGAATATTGATTTAAACTTTCACGATTATCACTCACATTTTAAAGACAAACGGGTCTTAATCGCGTAAACTTACGTTTTATTATATCCTGCCGTTCGGGCCGTGGTCGTAGGCAGACTCAAAAAAATATGACTTCCACAGAAGACCAGAGTCTGGAAATTTAAAAGGTATGGCACCATGCTGTATGGCAACCTTTTCAGTGACGCTATAATTAGGTTTATTTCCTTTGCTCATTTTGTTTTATTAATGATACTTAACGTTCTAGTTTAGCGTCCTGAATAAATATTATGTCTTTCTTTCTAAATTATTTGCTGATTTTACCTTGGGACCATGTACTCGTAAAGTTGTCATACACGGTTGTCAACTTACCTGAAACACAAGAAAATAAATATTAAAATATAGTAATGTAATTTAGCAATCAGCAGCATTTTCGGAAAGTCATCCATAGGTTCCTAATGCAAAAAAACTTCGGAGTAACTATAATGCCTTAAGGCTAAGCCACACTGGATACCTGCGTACGTGCGCATTGAAGTGTCGGGAATTTCATAGTAGATGACACACCGTTTGCACTACAGTGAAAATTGTATTGTTCTTGATAAAAATAATATGATTATGTTTTAAGTATTTTTTTGTAAACTTCAAAGCTATTTCGGCTTGAACACTCAAATTCTTTTTAGTTAAATCTGCAAGGTTGATTGGCCGAGAATGTAGTGAAAAATTTGGTATCAAGGCAGACTTTGACACGTAAGATCTTTAATTTCCTTCCACTTTTGAGAAAAAGCCCTTTTCAGATCACTGCATAGTATAAAATAAGGTCACTTTTTCTGTCCCTATGTCCCTTTGTACGCTTAAATCTTTAAAACTACGCAACGGATTTTGATGAGATTTTAATAGGTAGAGTAATTCAAGAAGGTTTTGAGGTAGGTATAGTACCCGTACGCAGCCGGGGCGGGTCGCTAGTTAATAAATAGAAATCCTAAAAAACCCACAAATGCGGTTTAACCCCTCTTTTTCCAGCACGGGTGCAAGTTATAGTGCCTGGCATCGCGCCAGCGGGCACTAATTAACTAATGGCGGCTGTTGGAACTGCAGGACATCGGACAATACCGTCTGTGGGGTATAAACAACTACTTACGACTAGTTATATTCATATGTAGTGTTTACGTGAAACCGATTTCGAGATATCTTTATTCTAATAAATTTAGGAAACGAGCACTTAGTCCCGATTCAAACTGAACTTCACCTCATACAACATCACATAACATCACGAACATCACCATAATAATATCAGCCCAAAGACGTTGCTGCTGAACATAGGCCTTCCCAAAGATATCCACAATGGCCGATCTGCCGGACTCCTGCGATCTTCACCAGATCAAAGATAAATAATAATAAATCGAAGATAATGTGTCCATTATGATGATCATCATCAATTTTCAATAAATGTGTGGTCATTGGCCCTTTCATCCCTTTACGATATCCACAGGAAGAGTTTAGATGGTGACAAATGTATTCCTACTGCCGTCACTACGCGGCGACGCGAGTATGAAATAATTAATTAGCTCTAACTAACCGGATCGTTCGCAAATTAATGGTCTCAGAGAAAAACTCGGCAATCTGAAGCAAGGTTCCAATCGTTTCATTGCCACTTCGTTCCCGCTAAACCGTCTCATCGCTGGCTAAGTTCCAACTTCGTAATCAGTAGCTCTGTATCTTAAAACATAAGGTAAATTTACAGACCCTAGCGAGTACAGTTGCGGTAAATATTGAATCTTACGATATAGGTACACATCTGAGTACATTTTTTTCATAATAATTATTGAATTTAAACTGTCGAGAGACGTAATAACTGTTAATATAATTAACATGTTCGACGCCGGTGACACGCATATGTGACCGAAAAAAACTGTACTCCTATGCCAGTGACACACATACGTGATCAAAGTAATATTATTCTTATGCCACTAGCATTAATCAAGTTCTCACTCCCATGCCAGTGGCATAGAAATACGAACGTTTTTGACACAATGCTGTGTCGCCGGCATAGGAGTACAATCTTTTCGGTCACACATGCGTGTCACTGGCATAGGATTTCTATAAGATAATTCCGATCGGCATAGTATAAGCACTTAGTGAAACAGTACCGGAGGCGAACGTGTTAAACAGTTAAACTCACGTGTACTCAAATCCAGTACGCAACGGCAGTACGCCACGCGCTCGAGAGTCGCGAGCGTGAACGCGAGCTATAATGTGCTTGATATTGAGAAATGGAGTCCGAAACATATCGCGTGTAGTTGACGTTATACACGTGAGTTTAACCGTTTAATTAAATTATGGTAATTATTGATGACGATTGTAAAAAAATAGGAATAAGTATATACGTATTTGTGTATGCTCTAACATCTATTTTAAGTTTTTCAATTACTCTGGGATTCACGTCCCGTATTTTTATATACCCTAATACGATTATCGAATACCTGAACAAAAAAACAATTTATTTCATTTATTTTAACTAGAGGCAGTTACCGCTAAAGAGCGATTTCTTCAAGACTACCTTTGGGTAACAGAACCAAAAAAATATGTTTAATCAGCTCGTACATTTTGTTGAGGTTTTCAATTACAGGTTTTAAAACTTTGAGAATGAGGTTTAATTAAGTAGTTTGTCCCGGAATCAGTGCGAAAAACCAGGCATTCCAGTACCAATGGTTTCATCACCACTTGTTCCTAACCCTCTCACTGCTGGCGACGTTCCAAATTGGTAATTAGTACTGCCGGTGGCGTCCGTAAATACTACACAGCCCCTCCCAGATCTAGCATGATACGTACGAACGGATTGTAAATCATTTCCATTACCAAAGTAGAGCAAAGGTCTTCGCACACTATAACAACTCCACGCCAACGGCAGCAACTCTACTCCCACTCACGATGAGTAGACAACTAGTTGATCCACCCAATGGTCACTAGTGGACAACGCGGTGTCAACGAGTGGGCATTGAAAATGGTTGATCGATACACGTCAGTCGCAAACGCATAGTTGTTGCGTGGACAACGTGTGGTCGTTGCGTGACAAACGAGTCGGGGTTGACCTTTAGTGTACGATGCGTAGGCCACTCGTCGTACACTACTTTAATATAATTTTTTGAAATTAAACCTTGAACATAATGACACAGGGTAATGATTAGACTTGAGTCGAGTGGGTGTGGAGTTGATATAGTGTGCAAAGACCTTTATTCGATGATAGTCGTTTTATTTTGTATCCTACCTAAGTCAAAGTCAAAATATTTATTTGTCTAAAAGCGGGTGGTGTTACAAACAGGTGTTACATAAATGCTAAGTACTCCACTTTTTGCCCTATGAGGCATACAAATATATACAGGGTACGGCTAAGTTAGGTACCTGGTAATTTTATGGCAGAAATCATATTACACTACATCATCGCGATCTCTTTAACATTATTCCAAGCAATAAAATGAAAGGAAACTGTTATAATTAGAAATTATCCTGTCACCGAATACCCTAATCTGCGAATCTAGAGGGCCTGTGTTTGAATCCAGATAAAAAAGTCGTGTCTCCAAATCAGTGAGAAAAACTCGGTAATCCTAAATCTACAGTGTACCGATCGATATAGCAACTTGTTTCTAACCCTCTCACTGCTGGCGGCGTTCCAACTTGGTAATTAGTACTGCCCGTGGCATTCGTAAATACTATACAACGCCCCTTCCAGTTCTAAGCATGATACGAACAGATTGTAAATCAATGAACGAAGTAGGGCAAACTTTGGCTATTCGGCAATATGCTGTTATTCGATGACAGTCGGTTTATCGTGTCTAAGCTAAGTTACCTGGTAATAATTATTGCTTGCAATCTTATTGTATAAATAAGTGCCTGCGGCGTATTCTAGGGATCCATTGGCCACGAACCATGTCAAACGCTAGATGACAGACCAAAAGCCCGTGAGTCAGGAAATCCTCGAAAGGAAATGGCGGTGTATCGGTCACGCGCTCCGTAGTCCGGACAACCAGTTGTCAAAGCAGAGTCTCCATTGGCAATCCAGGGGCAAAAGGAAATGGGGTGGCCTCGGAATACTTAGAAGCGATCAGTTGAGAAGGAGGCTGGCTCAATTGGTCAGAACTGGAAACAGCTGGAAGAAGCCGCACAAGATCGTAACAAGTGGAAAACACTTCTGCGAGCCCTATGTCCCTTATGAGGGATAACAGGAACGCATCATCATCAATCTTATTACATTACATCGCACAACTAAACTCTGGAATGATTTGTCGCCTGCGATATTTTCGGACCAGTACGATCTACAAACCGTCAAAAAAGAGCGTATTCCCATCTTAAAATTCGGCACTTGTAATGCAACGAGTGTTGCGGGTGTCCATGGGCGACGGTGATCGCTTTCAATCAAGCAGTACTGCACGTTTTCCACCTATTCCATAAAAAAAAAACCCTATCTCCTTAACATTATTTCAAACAATTAAATTAAAGGAAACTGTTGCAATGAGAAATTATCCTGCCACCTAATAACCAAGGTTTGCCCTAATCTATAAAGCTAGAGGGCCTATGTTTGAATCCCGATAACAAAAATTTGTGTCATCAAAACATTGAGAAAGACTCGGTAATCCCAAAATCAAGTAATTAGTACTGCGTTGGCATCCGTAAACTACACACAACGCCTCTTCCTTTTTCTAAGCATGATAACTACTAACGGATTGTAAAACATGACCGAAGTAGGGCAAACTTTGGCTATTCGGCGATATGCTGTTATTCGATGACAGTCGGCTTATTATGTCTTAGGCCTTGTTCAAAAATCATGTGATCATATTTTGGCGATGTTCGCTGAATCCAATTTAAGCGATCATATTTTCCCACGCCGAGATTCGACCCCGGAACCTCCAGCTTACTAAGCAGGGTCACTACCAACTAGGCTACGGATAGGGTTGCCAGATTTCATTTTGAGATATGCAGTATAGTATATTGGTTAAAGGATGAATCACAGATGTCATATATACCATAGATCAAGCAAACGTATCTACTTAGCGTGTCAAATGAACTCAGTAAAATCCACTGAGTTGTCCGTCTTTAATCGCAGCTTGCAGCTTTCGGGTGTCAAATTTAGCGCAGGTACTTTATGCGTTTCGTAAATCGTAAAGTACATAGAAGTAAAATACAATACAATACTTTATATTACAGTACGTCTAGCAATCCTAGCTACGGATGATCCTAAAACTGGCTGCTTGATTTTACTTTATTGTCTAATGTCTATGTCACAGGCTGTTGGATCTCCAAATAAAATAAAGCAAAGCTGCAGTTTCCGACTGTCGAGAACGGTTCATTCCAAGCGAAAGACTCGGGTGGCATAATTTAATAATTAACGCGATTATCTTCATCGCCCTCCTCGCGGCTAAATCAAAATGGCTAATTGTTATAAATGGACAGAACAAATGGACAAATAATAAACCCTTTATCTTTTAACTGGTGTACACGACTAGAAACTTGTCATAGTAAAATATGTTGTAAGATTGGCCTATGGAGTCCCACTGCTGGGAAAAGGCCTCCCTGCATCGTTGTGTTGATAATGAGATGAATATGGAAAGTGGACAACTATATAAAATCCTAGATAAAAAATCAACGGATAACACCAAGATAACAGTTACATACAATTCAAACCAAAATTTTGTATACTTGTTCCAACACTAGCCCACAGTGGGATAGTGTTGGAATAAATTCAAATTCAAATTCAAAATTAAGTGTCTACGAGTTGTGATGTTCCTCTGTAAATATAAAATGAAGTTCCTCTTCAAAACCACAAAAAATAGACTAAAATCTACATTACATTTAAATTCAGCCAGACCTACTATTCTAATCTTTTAAGTGTTTTGGAACTGTGTTTACACGGAGGCTTAGTCTTTAGTGTGGCAACACTGGCGTAATGTCATTGGAGAGTTGCCAACGTTTGAGAGTACAGGGGATACCGCAAAAATGGTAACATTGAAGCAAGAATACAAATGAAGGGTCCATGGAAAAAACATGTCCAGTGCTTAAAAAAATCAGGGCAAATTCACACCTTATTCTGTTAAAAGTAAGGCGGTTTTGCCTTCTGTAATTTGAATTGACTAGACATGTTTTTTCCGTGGACCCTTCAAATTATAGTGATAACAGTGTAGTCTCGTCCTTTACAAATTAATCTGAAAAATAAGGAATAAATATCACGGGACATCTTACACAAATCGACGTAGTCTCACTTAGGCTTGTGATGTACCCACGTACTAGGCAAATATACTTAAATACATAAACAGGCATGACCAAGGAACAATTTGTGTTAAATAAATACACAAATAATACCCTTGCCGGGATTCGAAGCCGGAACCTCGAGCTTCTTAGGTAGGGTCACTACGAACTAGGCTACGGAGGCTGACATGTATATATCAGTATTGCGATACAGTGAGAAAATGACCCCAGCATCCTCGATAGGTACTATGCCACAAGGGCCAATCTTAGATAAAGGTTAGGTTAGTTAGATTAGTTAGATAACTATCTCTATCTGAACATTACAAATGCTAGGTATTTGTAAGTATAATAGATCAAGCTACAATCAAAAGAAATCGTAAGACGGAACATTTATCGTGAGCCGATAACACTCAAATGGGACATATTTAACCTCGGGCAGGGACCCGCAATAAATATCCGCTTACACCAATCTATTCCACGGAAACCAATCAGACCATGATCCAAGCATATAATGCCAGATGTTCGACGCACACATACTTACATGGGCAGTGTTGCCAGGACTCTTTTAAAATTCTTAAGAACTGTATTTCTTTTAAAATTCTGAAGAACTGTTCGACATGATGCCAACGTCCACTTTTCATCATCGCACCGCTCGCCACCGACTGGGCGCTCATCCTCACACCTTGCAACCTAAATGGTCGCGCACCGTGCGGTTTCAGAGGAACTTCCTCCCGCGGACGGTCCGTCTGTGGAATGAGCTCCCTGCCGAGGTTTTCCCGTTGGACTACAGTATGGGGTTCTTCAAAAGAGGAGTGTACAAGTTCTTATTGGGTCGGCAACGCGCATGTGACACCCCTGGGGTTGCAAGCGCCCATAGGCTACGGTGACTGCTTTCCATCAGGCGGGCCGTATGCTTGTTTGCCACCGACGTGGTATAAAAAAAAAAAAAAATAAGGATGTATAATTAAAAAACCGGCCAAGTGCGAGTCGGACTCGCGCGCGAAGGGTTCCGTATCATTATCAATTTATTATTAAAAAATACAGTTAAATCAACCTACCTCAAAAACTATAGGAGATAATTTAATCAAACCAAAAATCGTTGATAGTATTTATTAATGTGCATAACATATATTTTTTTTTTAATTTTATATCGAGTAGTTTAAAAAATAGAGGGGGGGGGACACATTTTTCAGACTTTGAGAGCTGATATCTCGAAAACGATTTGCTTAAATAAAAATGAGACTTATAAACCTTCATATTATTTTCAAAGACCTTTCTATTAATACCCCACACGCTTATATTCAACTAAAAAAAATTTTCTATCCCTCAGTTACATGTATGGAGGGCCCCCACCCCAATGGTTTTTTTTACAATATAGTATCATAACCCTGTAGCGGTTTATACACCACATATCCTTACCAAATTTTGTTACTGTAGCATTTATAGTTTCCGAGTAAATCGGCTGTGACAGACGGACAGACGGACAGACGGACAGACGGACATGACGAATCTATAAGGGTTCCGTTTTTGCCATTTTGGCTACGGAACCCTAAAAAACGGGATTAAAATTTAAATTTGAAATGGGATTCGAATGTTTGATAGATTACTGCATAAACATTAATGTATCGATTGAAATTAAAAGGTTTGACAAGAGTCAGTTAAAGGTACGAGTGTTTAATGTTATATCATGAAATTCTTTTTTATGTCGAGCGAGAAACGCGAAGGAAAACGGATGTGAATTGTAATGTTGTTTCTTTTTATTAAATAAAAGAATGTGTTTAGTATAATGACCTAACTTTATGTTTTAAGGTTTCTCACAAGGTTCATTATCATTAAATTTCCACAGTGTAGATTTATGATGGTCCTGTGTTTATCGTTTGTCGTCGATGTTGTCACGTTTTAACAAATATATTAGCGTCAGCGTGACGCACGATAGACGCTCCAGCACAGGCAGGGAATACACTTAAATGCAAAGGAATTAAGGGTGATTTTCCTTTGATTTATAACATTTTTTCCCGACTATTTCTGACATTTAGGAATTTTAGGATCAGATGAGATGAAAGGATACTAAAGGTAGACAGATTTATTATCTAACTTAATAATAAAATATTAATTATGTCTTCATGGGGATTAGAAGACTCTATCTTGTCATGTGTATATGGTTGTACGTATAATACGTTTAGCTTAAAAATCGAAATTTGCATAACTAAAGATTTTTAATATATCTGGCAACATTGCGACTTATCAAATGTCTGGTATTATTCCCGTAGGCTTTCAATCTAAGAACAAAAGATCAACTCCAACCAGCATTACATTTAAAACCATAGAACAAGCATTTTAAGGTCGACATTTCCGACGTTACCCAATATACAGCGTTTAGAGTAGGGGTAAAACCGATTCTTATTTTATAGGGAAACTGATTGTGCCGAAGTAATACTGTTTTTACAAGAGCTCAACAGGTAAAAACTAGGGTGATGTATGAAAAGGGGAGCTTTAGGCGTTTCCAATTTGTGTGAAGTGATTTTATCTGAAAGTTGGAACAAAAATTAATAAACAATAATAAATAAATATCTTGGGACATCTTACACAAATCGACCTAATCCCACGGTAAGCTCAATTAAGACTTGTGATGTGGGTTGGTACGATATATATAATAAATAGATAGGCACTGTGGGAGGTGCAGGTGAAATAAGAAACTAAGAGGTAGACTTTGAAGAATAATCGTTTATTTTATATTTATGCGGTGCGCGAGCGTGACCCAGAGGCCGCGGAGCCTCAAGGGTGACTGAACCTTTATATTTTATTTATTATGTTGATTATAATGTCATTGATTTAAATTTAGAATTTATCCAAAAGTAACAAGTAATGTAGGGGATTGTTATACAACCTCTACAGTACGTGTCGGCGATAGCAGTAGTGCGTCCACTATGATGATGCTCATCATCAATAAATGAATCCTCGATGTAACTTCAATTCCTCAGTCGATCCGTACGACACCCACGGAAAGAATTGGGGGAGTCTACAACATATTCATATAGGTGAGGTGATAAGTGTCCCCATTACCATAATCCAGTAATATACAGGGTGCGACTGAGCCGGGCATTAAGAGTCTCGTCACGTGCGACAGAACCTCGTTACTAATATAATTCACTGAATGTCTCAAGACTGTGCCCCTCTTAAGTACAGTAAACATTAGTTTAACAGTACGGCAATAACAATAAGTTGAGTTATTCGTGCTCTAGTGGGTACAATATACCTAAATGTTTCAACATCCATTAGATATAATCTACACCAGTCAACCAATGAGGCAATCGAGTATTTAACACACTTTAAACAGGATGCTTAGCCAAGTTGCCAATCGCTAGCGCTTAGTAGCGTATCGTAGTTTTCTCTCACTGTCACTCTTACATAATATTAGTGCGACAAAGACAGTTAGCTGCTTTCCGTTTACGATTGACGCTTAAGCGTTAGCGATAGGCAACTTATCTAAGCACCCAGTAAAAATAATGTAACGCTTACTGATGAAATAAAACTATGAAAACGGATAAACTCGCGTATATTAACTAATAATAATATTGAGCGCAGGCCAGCCGTTCTGCCTTTTGTTGGAGGGGTTACAGACAGGATCAGCCGCATCTTGAAACGTGCTTCTATTAAAACCTATTTTAAGCCAATGAAGAAGATGTCGCAGTTTCTGAGGCCTGTCAAGTATAGCACCCCCTTACTGAATGCAGGAGTGTATAAGCTGGACTGTGAATGTGGGCTTTCATATGTTGGGCAGACAAAGAGGAATATCACTACTAGGGTGAAGGAACACATAGCCGATGTCAAGCACCGTCGACAACAGTCTGCGGTTTGGGAGCATGTCAGTGATGGACCAAATCATTCTATTAAGTTTGACAAGCCTTTGGTTCTCGTTAAGGAGAAGAGAAACATTCCTAGAATGTTGCGTGAGGCTATTGAGATAATGAAATATCCAAACTTTAATAGAATGGAAAGAAGCTTGTCTCTACCACCAGCTTGGGATCCAGTTGTTCATCTGATAAAGGAACAGTCTAGACATAAACCGTGAGGCTGATGTATTTGGCGGTGGTGACCAACCCCCCCCCTTTTTAGTACTGGCAACATTTTTTCAAAATTATTTTAAATTTCCTTATTAATCATAATTGTATGTTTTGGTTTAATGCATGATGATCTTAAGATGTACTAAAAATGTTTTTTGAAAAGAGTTGTCCCGCTGAGTTTCTTGCCGGTTCCAATTTTGGGATACCTTCCTAACAATACAATCATACAAAGGAAGGAAATACTTCTCAGGCAGTGGCGTAGGGATAGAACCGGCGTAGATTATTTATTTTGTTTCTTGTCTTCATTCTGAAAATATTTGTAATGAATAACTAGCTTAATTTGCAAATTTTGTATGTACATCCACCCTTAAAATTTATTGTCTGTGGTTTAGTAATTTTTCTTTGGTGGGTAGTTTTGTACTTATCTTTCTTATTTTGATGGAGGTAGATCTATCAAATTTCCTCCATTGTCAGTCATCCGCAGACCACGAACCCTGTAAAGTGTTCGAAACGTCGGAATGAAGTTAAAATTAGTTAATATACGCGAGTTTATCCGTTTTCATAGTTTTATTTCATGAGTAATCCTCGCGGTAACCGAAGAAAATATAACGCTTACTGTTTAAAACCTGTGTTCCACATACAAATATAGACTAACTTAACATGTGGAACAATTTAAATATTTATTCAACAAAATGGAGCTAAGATTACGATTGGATCATGTTCGCTTGTCGCGCATATGCAGTTATGTGCACTAGACTACTGAACGCATTTACATGTTGTGCTAAGCATAACATAGAACCAATAGATATTTACAATATCACCCAACTTAAGACATCATATAAATACAGCTGCAATGGGGCGCCGAGTGCGCCGCCCTAGAGACCTCCTTACTATTCCATATCACATCCGCACCTATCAAACTTCCAACGCACCCACCCACAGAGCTATAGAACTAATTAATAACTTTGTTAGAATGCGAAATATCGAGAATCCCAATCATCTTTTTTTTTTTCAGGCTCCCCTTTTGACACCTTCGCTGCGGCAATTAGCTTAACTCATAATTAACCATACTTTGTAAGGGGTCGAAAGACCTCCTACCGCATTGAACGTGTTAAATTATACTCGTAAACTAAAAATGTTACCATGGTAACAAGACATGCTTTTTTCGTATATTATATTCATCAAATCATCATACTGGAAAAAGTACCTACATAATAATCACCGAATCATTAAGGTGCATTTAGACCAAACGAGCATTCGCTCATGAATTCTATCCCCCCACTCTACGAAATCTACGAATTTCGACAAATCACGTTTTGTGTAACGAACGAATTTCGTAGCCTCGTTACCTTTATAATTTGGCAAACGAAGAACTAATTTGGAATACGAAGAACCAAACGCTTTATTTTCCTGTTCTTGTATTGCACTCTATCAATACAAGGACAGCAATCTTAAGGTGCATTCAGACCAAAAGAGCATTCGCTGTTCTAAACCCCCACTCTACGAAATTCGATCGTTACACAAAACGTGATTGGTAGATTTCGTAGAGCGGGGGATAGAACAGCGAATGCTCTTTTGCTCTGAATGCATCTTTACTATCTATCAGTTCTTAGGCCTGTTATCTATTGTGACATTATCTACAAACAAGCTAAGATAATAAGGCATCAATCTCAGGGGTCTCGGGTCCATGGGGTCAGTAAGCCGGCATTAGTCTTAAGACGGGTCAAACTTCGAAGCCATGAGTCAGGTTTAAGGTCCGAGATAAGCGATGGTGAGATAGGAAAAGGTAGGGAAGTTTAAGTTGTTTGAGGTTTGTAAGAGAGCAGGGTCAAAATAATTAAGACCACTACAAACTAGTTTCGTTCATCTAATTTGTTGATGTACGTGTAGATAAGGCATATATGTTATGTTATTTAGTATAAGTTTAGAATTAGTAAACCCAGTCTATAAGATACAGCGTATGCTAGTTTAAGGGCTGGAAGAATAATTTAAAGTGTGCAGCCTAGTCTCCTACATATTATGCACCCATCAACTAGCCAGTACCATGCTCGGTTGCGGAGGGGACAGGACCCTGAAATACAGGATGACCTAGTTTAGGTGTCCGAGCCTCACCGCCATCGAGCACCTCAAGTATCCAGTGCAATATACTTTGTATTTTGTAGTGGTTATGTGGTATGTCGACCAAATATGTATTATTTACTTATTGTTCTTTAAATAAAATTCATTTTCATTTTATATCAAACAAATTACAAACAAATTAGAGCTCTAGGCTCACTCAGAAAGTATGTCAAATGAATTATAATTCAAACATAAATTTATAACTAATTTACCGGGAAACTTGTTGATTTAAGTCGACGATTATTCCACAGGTTTCGACTCTATATGAGGATCCTCGTCAAGAGTACCCTTTGGCTAAAGCCTGCCACGTATGTACACGAAACATGTGTGTATATGACAAGCTCAACCGCTCCAAGGCGGAAGAGATCCCTTAAAGGGATAAGTTCGCCTTTGTACTTATTTTAACAGTTATTTATCATGTTATGTTTTGTTTTTCTATACAATACAGATGTAGTGAGAAATGACTTGCCTTCGGAAACGTTCGTCAACGTCATGCTGTTTCAGTCTATCTCACTGAGACTGACAGTAATAGCTGTCATGCTACTTCAGTCAGACTCGGTGACACTGCCTGAAACAGCATGTGTTTACGAACGTTTCCGAAGGCAAGTAATTTCTCACTACACCTGTAAAGTGTTTTACTACTACAAATCCACAACACAAGCCTTAATTGAGTTTATTTATTTATTTAATCTTTATGAAAACCTTAATGTACAAAAGGCGAACTTAATGCCAAAAGGCATTCTCTACCAGTCAACCTTAAGGCAAAGCAGAGAAGTTGTGGGTTTACCGTGGGACTAGGTCAATTTGTGTAAGATGTCCTAAGATATTTATTTATTTACCTACCTACTACAGTAAACAAATTTATTGTAATTCCAATGTAAATCAGGGTCGTCATCTGAATACCCTCATAATAACATTGCATTTGACGGTGTTACTGTTATTGGTTAAACCCGATCGTAGACTACCACCAATAGATAGCGCATTATTTAAGTATATTGTGTTTAAGTATATGGCCGTGTGGTGACGGCAGTGAGAATACATTTGTCACCACCCAAACTCCTCCTGCGGGTGTCGTAAGAGTCGACTAAGGGATCAAAGTGTCACTGACCATTCTACAAGATTGATGATGGGCAACAGCGTCATCATAGTGGACACATTACTGCGATCACCAATCCGCTTGCCCAGCGTGGCGATTATGGGCATTTACCTCCTAATGCGTCTATACGCATAGTTAATAGGGGAGGCCTACGTCCAGCAGTGGACTGAGATAGACTGATGATGTAGATGGCACACCGTTTGCATGGCGTGCACGTGCGCGTGACGTGCAACCAGTCTGCCATCTACTATGCCATTTCCGACACTTGGCCCGGCCTTAATTTCCTTCAGCTAATTGCGGTAATATAAAAAATACAAGAGATGTATAGATGAAAAAGTTAAGAACAGCTCCTACTGTATGTGGTCATAATCTAACCATATAATATAGGCATTTGTTTTGTTTGTGTTCACAGTTTTTTTAATGTGAGCTCTCAGCCTACCTGATGGAAAGCGGGAACTGAGGCCCATGGACATAGCGATAAAAAAATCGTCTATGCGCTGCCTACCCTGAGGACTTAGATGGATTGCCTCTATTCCAGTAATTACACCGGCTATCTTACCCTCAAACCAGAACACAGTACTAACTATTTAGCGGCAGGTTAACGTGTAAGACGGTGGTAGCTATCCGGACGGACCCTGCACGAGGTCCTACTAGCTATTCATCATTTTAACACTTTCGCCGCGGCAATTGGCTATACTCGTAATTAACTACACTTTGTAAAGGGTCTAAAAACCCCCCACCGCAGTGAACGAGTTAAGCATGTATTGTCTATTTGTATATATCACTATTACATACAACAGGTGCTTCGCAAGCATCTGTTGTCAAAGTTGCGCGACTGATAATCTTCTTGGTATTTAATTGTGGGTACACTTGTATGTATACATATATGTATGTGTATGGTATAAAGTATATGAGTAAGTCTATTAAGTATCTGAATTTTTAGCCTGCAAGAGTTGTGACTTTTTCTAGCCTGCACCTATCAAACCTCTCTTTTTGGCCCAGTGGTTGACTGGTAGAGAATGCCTAAAGGCATTAAGTCCGCCATTTGTACTTTCATTTTGTGCAATAAAGTTTAAATAAATAAATAAACAGGTGACTTACTTAACACTTTCATTGCAGACGAGAGCTACGCGCTACGCTCGTAGGCGATCCTGTGATTTTTCAGCTTTGTAGCGAAAATGGACCTCCAACAGAGAACTCCCCTCGAGAGTTCCCCGCGCTCAAAGTATTAATTTTTTTACCCATATGCTGCATGTTGCGTGCAGTAGTCTGTGTCGTAAATCTAACCCACCACCACGACGGAACCCTGTTTCCAGGCAATTTGTCAAATTAATTGCTCCGACGTCGAGGGAATTTGCGGGAGACAAACTTGATATTACATGTTTATGTTTTCGGGCGATAAAGATGTGTAATTCACTCGTTTTGGTCTAAAGACATTGCTTTGGGTTACTATTATTAATAAGTAGTTTTTTCATCTTATATTTGCCCCGTTATTCTTTTTTACAAATCTGTATATTTATAAATCTAACTAACCTAACCTATAATATCCTAAGATTAGCCCTTGTGACATTGTCTCCGTTTTTGATTTTCTATGAACTTTTTGTAGTATACTTTATTCCACAAAGGTAATTGTACAAATAGCGAATTTCATGCTACGAGTAAATGGCATATTCTCTACCAGTGAACAATTGGCTCAACCAGAGATAAATTAAATTAGTGCAGGATAAGTAATTAAGTAATTTATCCTTCTTAATTTAAGCGGTTATTTACATACCCCGGGTAAGATATACGATATATCTGAGAATAGTCACAAGTTTATCTGGCGTATATATTTATTTGGTGGCTATGAAACAGGCCGTTAGAATAAATTCTGTTGATATTTCCAGAAAATACAACAGTTCAATAAAGTCAATAACAAACTAACGAAATGATTTCATAAATAAATATCAAAGGCCAGAATAACCAATTTTGTTCGATATCAAACGGACACGTGTATCAAATATATAACGCAATAATATGCAAGGTGAAAAAAACATGATACAAAATAATAAAACTCTCATCTATTATTATGAATTTATGGATGAACAACTATTACGACTTTTATGAAGACAAAAATCACAAAAAAAACAACTGTTCCAGACACTTTGAACAAAGATTTCTTTTCTGGGAATTTATATTTACGGTTACATCCAAAAAAATGTGAATCCTAAATTTAAATTTGGTTACGGGTTTTTAATACATAATCCGTCAGCGTAACAAAACTGACACACAACATATTGTATGAAATATAAGGGACACTTTATCTCGTGTTCATATTAAGATCGAAAGAGCTCGTAATTCCGAGTCACAAATTCTAAAATGCATGTTATGGGTACAGGGTCAATAGATATGCCTTTCTAAACTGCGATTGCGCGTTGTAACGTATTTAAAAGTCATAGTAGATGGCACACCGTTTTGCTAGAAACGCGTGTGCATGCCACGCAATCGATGTGGCATCTAATAGGACATTCACATACTACAACGTGCACGAACACGTGCACATGTACGTGCTTCACACGCATCCAGTGTGGTTTGACCTTAACCTCGTAAGGCCCATTCTATTTTTAGGACAAGTGAAATAATACCCCAGTGTCCTAAAAAGGACATTATATTTTTAATTTTGGGACCTACAAAATAAAAATCATATTTCTTTGAAAACTATGACGTCATGGGCCGTTATGAGTTTTTGTTGTCCTAAAAAAACGTTGGGCATTAGAAGGTTAAATGACAGCCCGCAGTAATAATCTAAATCTCCGCTCTGCTCGTGATTTAACACGTTTCCGAGAATTTGTCATATTAATTGGCTAAACTCGGGCCGTCATTACGCGGGTATTACCGAATTCACCCCCAACAGCGGCGAACATCCCCATTTGACCCATATTCGCACTTCAAACTTACAGGTAAATATACGGACTGATGTTAAATATACTTTACGTTTTCGTAAATTTGATGTCCTTTAAATAATTAAAAAATGAATACGTTTGATATCCAGATATCAGATTAATAACAATACACATCCAATTGAGTGTGATAGTGATTTGAAGTTATAATTACTGAAAGGTTTAAAGGTCTACAAGACCACCTCTACTAAGGTTTTAAACTTTACTGAAGATAGTGGGTACTACTAAGAAGTTTAAAGTAATTATAAAAGTAATAGTCCAAGAGCCAGTGAACCCTGAGAGTAACGGTCTTCCTGTAAGGTTAGAAATTTGTATACTAACGGTTTATGGAATTCTAAGAGCAATAGCCATGACCTGGCAGGCGTCAGCCCTGCACGTCATCAGGCCCTTTATTTTTTGAACTGTTAAGAAAATTGGATTTCAAAACTTGTTTCTGTAAGTTTGAAAATTTTATAGGATAAAGTTAATTTATTGTACATCTTAAAAAAAATTGACAGGCGATTACAATAAGCAGAAGTATATGACAGGTCAATTAGAAAATGCACAGTTGATGAGATAAAATAAACTTCATCCTGTATACTCGATATTTTTATATGTCTTCAAATAAACGTCTCGGAGTAAGTAATGTGCAATGCCAGGCGGTTTTGAACAGCATAAGACCTTGCCAGGCGAGGGGACAGTTAAGTAAATTGGGTTTCAAAACTTGTTTCTGTAAGTTTGAAAATTTTATAGGATAAAGTTTATTTATTGTACATCTTAAAAATAAATTGACAGCCGATTACAATAAGCAGAAGTATATGACAGATCGAATAGAAAACGCACAGTTGATGAGGTAAAATAAAGTTCATCCTGTATACTCGAAATTTTTATATGTCTTCAAATAAACGTCTCAGAGTAAGTATGTACAATGCCAGGCGGTTTTGAACAGCATAAAACCTTGCCAGGCGACAGTTAAGTAAATTGGGTTTCTTAACTTGTTTCTGTAAGTTTGAAAATTTAATAGGATAAAGTTTATACTTAATAACAGTTCAAAAAATAAAGGGCCTGATGACGTGCAGGGCTGACGCCTGCCAGGTCATGGCTGTTGCTCTTAGAATTCCATAAACCGTTAGTATACAAATTTCTAACCTTACAGGAAGACCGTTACTCTCAGGGTTCACTGGCTCTCTAGCTATAATCCGTGTCAAACAAACAGCGAAAAAAGGTATCATTAGTTTTCTAATGATTTTAATTTTATCGTGCCTGATAATCTTTCGTTCATATGTATCAAAAGCTTTACCTAAATCCTTTTTAGACTTTCTTAAAACAATTTCGGAATTACAAAGTAAAACATACATATATGGCAAAATCCTTATCAGAAACATCGCAACATATAAATATAAAGCAAAAAGGGGTTTATACAAATCGCATCGGGCTGTTTTCATCTTTTTTTTCCATAGAAAACTAAACCTAACGTCGCGTCGATGATGCAAATCAACGCTCGAAACACGCTAGTGTAACGCTAGCCTAAATTTAACTTTGCCTTACACTTTATAGAGAATAGTTAGAATAGAATAGAAAATAATTTATGGAGCCTTAGGTACAGCACCAAAACACGAATCAAAATAACTTAATTACTAAACACACACAATTGAAACAAAAAATACTAATAAAATAAGAGAAAAATTACATAAAAAAATCTAACAATACATATGTTTGATATGTTGGTGCTGTCATAGTGGCTGCAAATGGACTCTACTCAGCATATATTATGCTCTGGCATACCAAGGCATGTCCGAGCGCTGGTCTTCCGTAGAGCCAAGAAAAAGCACAATTACAACTGTCAAACTTAGCATCAGTAGTATTTACAAATTTTACAATATGGGTAACTCAATAATAAATCGCCTAAGTGTATGAGTAAAAGATACACTATAATTTATCTGCACCCTTCCTCGAGTATACACACACGGTGTAGTATCTACACTGTAGATAAATCGTGCAGCCTCCGAATAAAGAGCTCTTGAATTTAACTTCACTCTCTCGGGGCAGATAGATTAGCTTTGACTTTAAACCTTGCCCGGATTTCTTGCTGAGTGGCTTTTACTAATGTCTTTTGGTTAAAAGCATTTCATTTGAGTGTGGATGTAGATATGCGTCAATGATTGCAACTATGTTCTATTTTATGTACTTCCATTTCTGTAACATATTAGAAATTTCAATATCTAAGTCATACATAAAGTTAACTATGATAAATATATTTGATAGGGTAAGTAATATAACGTATACGAACTTATGCTATATAAATCATAATGTATAAATTCAGTTTCTATAAATGTATAATGCCTAACGTGTAATAAATATAACGTATAAAAGGTATAATTATTAAATGAATATTTGTAAAATGTATAATGAACGTAACATATAATATCGTTTACGATAACGATTAATTGGTATAACATTGAAATAATCTAATATACAAAACAACTATCTTACACAAAATATAAGCCCCTACGATTTTTTAATTATTAAACTATAGAATTATCATTATATTTCATTTGAATTGATTTACTATTTATCCGTTTATTAAGCCGTATCCGTATAGGAAGCGATTTAGACCTGGGAACCGGTCGACGAAGCCCCGCTGCGCGGGGCTTCTATTTCTGCTCTAAGGGATAAAAGGTACCTAACGAACCTATCCAGGTTAGAGTAGGGGATGTACAAATTTGTTATTTTTTAATGCGGGGGGCTCCGCCCCCCGAGCCCCCCCTGTGGGGGGCTACGCCCCCCCGTCCCCCCTTTTTTGGTTTCGCAAGAATGACGATGCGTAAACGATTAATTAAAAGTAAGTAGGTCTTTTATTTATCCGGGAAACTACGCTAGAAACCTAACCAATCCATATCGGTTTTACCCTGATTTATTACTTGGATTGGTTAGGTTTCGAGGCTAGAACGGATTGAAAAGGGTAAGTAATATAACGTATACCTTTTTGTAGAACTTAACCTAACTTGCTTTTCTCGCAGTTATATTTATATCGTTATATCAGATGTTAGTATATGTTTTAACTTTTATACCTTTATATTGATATATGAAACGGAATTCGTTAATATGTATGTTAGACTAAACAACGGTATATATTATTAACGTTATATTATTTTTGTATTATACTATTTGGAAATAGATGTTTAATACATTATACCTAACGTAAGTATACGTTATGAACGTTTGTAAACTGTAATTATACTAAAAGTGCGTATTCATTATGATACGCACCCTATTTGATAGAAAGTTATTTACTTTTACCTATAGGATATTGACAATTATTTTGTCCCTATCTGCCACATGCAAATCTCTAAAGGACAAATAAGAATCAACAAGGAATTCACTGATGGAAGTTTAGTGATAGTCTATTTATAATAGCATAAGAAGGTAATATTTTCCTATAGAATATCGGTGCAACGATACATAGTACCTACATAAATATACAATATTTTTTTTATATTGGCACAACAAAGTTCCACTCCACCTGATCGTAAGTGAAAAGTGGAGCCCAAATCGCGGCGGCAACGAACAGGAGATCAACAGTTACCTTTTCAGTTGCCACCGCCTTGCTAGCCCGCTAGATACTTTAGTTTTAGAATTATAACTAACGTGAGACTCAAACATATTTAAATATACATATAGCGACACGGGACACTCACTTAATTTAAGTCGATAATTGCTCGACATGTTTCAATCCACTTAGAGGATCCCGGAGTACACGCAATCATCGCCTAAATAGTTTAGTTTCACTCAAAATATGTAAAATACTAAAAATCTTACACAATAAATTCCAAATTAACAAGAATTATTACATGAACATGCGTAATTCCTGTCAATCTTACTTCCCTCGTACAACTTTAGAACTTTGGATTTAATAGAATCCCGCGCCGCGGTAAAATTTGAATAATTACGCTCGCGTCTCTACGCTATTGCTATGGCGCGGTTCTGTGGGGATCTGCCAACCACGGTTACATCGAATCTGTTTGTATTCCTTGATTTTATTAAATATTGAATTGTTCTTCTATCTTTTTTTTTATTTGTTTCAAACAAGTTTATTTACAGTTTAACCAAACATACAAGTAAAAAAATATACTTTAAACTATTTACATTTGTTTAACAGTATGTATTATGTAGTACATTTTATATCACTACTAGCTTAAAGTAAGTTATATAAGAGGTAGGTGTAGAATTTAATTCGAGATACCATGCAGATGTGGCCAGATTTTTCGGTTCCGCATGTGTAAAAATGTCCAAAGAGGGATCAAATAGAATAATTGTATTGTTAGGATTAAGAGCTACATACGACATACTTATAAGTACATAACATACAGAGGACTGGTAACTAGCGTCATTGTACTGGGATTCGGGTTTAAAAAACATCTTCTATCATCATCTTCATCACCTTCCTACAGTTTTTTTGGCGTTCAGTGTAGTTTTAGAAGCCTGTGGTCCGCTTGGCAACCTAATCTCAAAATCCTTTCATGATTTTCACGAAATAGTAATTAAATCGGTCATTCTCCGGGACCACGAATGTGACCAGTGGACTATATACTCGATACGTCGGAAGTAATTTGTGAAGCATATTTATTAGTGATTAAGTTCTGATCCAAGTCTTGAAGTGTATCATGTAACGCTGTAGTTAATAGTAACATACATTTTGCCATCAGAACAACATTTCTCGATAAACCTATACAATGATGCAAAAAAATTATCAACCCCAAACCCCAAATGATGATGATGATAAATCTATATCGACCAGTAGCGTACCAGGTCACTGCATATTTGCAAAATTTATCTACCTTAATAAACTCAACAAACTCTAATAATTATGAAGTAATTATTGAAATTGTACAGACCGTATAAGTTATTAATCCTGCTAATTCGGCTGCCTGATTAAAAGTTAACAAGTCGTAAGAAGGGGAACAAAGTTTAGGGGATAATCAATGTTTCTGTACATACTTTCATCCTAGTCACACAATTATATATAGGTAAAGAGTGATAAAGACAGAGAATTAAATTTGAAATATCCATATTCAGAAATTGGGTTCAGTGTAAAATCAGTAAAAGGCAAACAATGAAAATAAAAATTCTGAAGGTGAATTCAGACCAAACTAGCATTCGCTATTCTATTCCCCACTCTACGAAAGCAATGAATAACGTTTTGTGTAACGATCGAATTTCGTAGAGTAGGGCGTTAGAATAGCGAATGCTCATTTAGTCTGAATGCACCTTAACAAACTCTCTATTCACAAGCATTCATTATACCGACTCTTGTATTGCCATAATTTCAGTAATTATAAACCTAACAGCAATAATCAAACACATAACGTAAAGATGTGTTAATTTTACGAGTAGGAACACTAGTTCATCACCCCAAATCTTCCCGAGGGTGTCGTAAGAGTCGACTAAGGGATTGAAGTGCCATTCACCTCCTCATCCACCTGACCATTCATTTATTAAGGATTGACAATGGACAGCAGCGTCATCTTAATGGACACATTACTGCGATCGCCAACCCGCTTGCCCAGCGTGGTGACCATGGGCATTATACTTCCTGATGCGTTTACGCATTGTTAATTGGAGAGGCCTACGTCCAGAAGTGGACTGAAATAGGCTGATGATGTGAACACTCGTATAAATGCAATTCTAAGCTCTCTATCATTCATCTATTCAACTATAAACCAGGCCCCAACAATACACCTTGCGGGACTCCTCCTATTTCGCTAAACTAATCCGAAAGCTGTAAGCTTCGAATTTAGTCGTCCTGTAACAAGCTTGAGAGCGTATTGATTACGAATTAGCCTCGGTTCCGAGCGTTATTAGGTTACCCATGTACGGTAAGGAAGTCGAACTTTGACATTCTGTATCTAGTTATCGTCTTTATGAAATTATCTCTGACTATGTCGATCGGACGCGAAATATGAAAACAAGAAGGAAACTTGGTTTAGTATCACAGGTAACAACACAATGTATAAAAAGGAACAAGAAATATGCTTTGTATAGGCGGCTTTATAGAATTACGAGTGATACTGCTACAGTCGTTCTGACGCTTAATACGTACTTAAATGTTTGTACCCAAAGACAGATTTGGTTTTGTACCACAGCGCAAGGAAATTATTAGTGTTATCATCATAATGTAACTTATTAATGTCAGGCTAACAGCAAAATGCTGTAAATTATATTCAAAAATAATTATTGTTTCCTATGCTATATTTTCTTAAATTAAATATATTCCTTAAGCTATGCAGCTTTCCATTAAAAATGTAGGCATTCAAATTCTTCCATTGCCGACGGATTGTTTATTTAAAGTACACATTTGATAAAAATCGTCATGCTAGCAGACTAAAAAAAGCCTTCCGAACAAGAAACGCATATTTTATGCCTGTAATAGATTTTTCTTGATATCTGTGTAAAATTTTCATTTGACCTAGATACCAGCAACTTTTTTCCCCAAACTTCTACCCTTCCGCGGAAACCTTTTTCGAAGTTGATCGATTCTCTAAAACACTTCCACGTTCTGAAGCAACTAGTTGCTTCGAAGCCATTAGTTGCCACCTTTTCCACCTTTTACGAGTCCTTTATTACGCAGCCGAGTGTGCGGGCTTTTAACACATTTGCACACCTTTCACTTACGGAACGTGACTTTGTCGTTTTGAAAATTGAATCTTGAGCATTGGGATAAAGGGTCGTGTGTTTATAAGTGACATGTCGCGTGTTGTAGTTTTCCTTTGTGAAGAGTAGAGTACTTGTCATATTACGTTTAATGCCTTGAACATGGCAGAATGTAAATACAACTTGAATTTAATACTAACAATAAATATCTTTTTCCTTGCTTTTCATTGCTACAATGAACTGCAAATATCATAAGCAAGTTTGATTACCGATTAGAAAACTATTATGGTATGAAAATTATTCTTTAAATTTTGTTCAATTCCTTTCACCTTAATATTTTTCTCGTCTTTCGTTATAGTATGCATTTCACCGAAAGCATAGTAAATAAGTACAAAGTAAATTGTAGGCAGGTATTTTTTTTTCACCTTCCGCTACGCTCAGTATAAATAATGAGGAAGCAACCAGCGTAAAAATTCAATACGTGGTAATGAAATGTCTGGCACAGAGAACTAATAAGTCAACAAACCTTCAAGTGTCCATAACTCAGCGCTATTCAGCATCAGGAGTGAATATGGTCCACATGTGGCCTCTACAAGTGAATCTAGGTCGCGCTTTGCAAACGGTACCACAACTTCTGTTGCAACTTCTATTTCTATGATATCACCAAGACCTAGTTCAAACATTGCAAGTTGATATAAAACATAAAATACTTGAGAAGGATCGAATTCGCGAATAGAGGACACGAGGAATTAAAGTGTTTATAGACAGTCTATCCTTTTAAAAACAAGTAAGCACATTCTGATAAGCAATTGTTGGGAAGGGTGAGCAATTTTGCTTACTAATTTGACAGGACTTACATGAAATGAGTGAGAAAATAACTGACCCTGCCGATCATTCATGATAAGATCACAAAGGCACTTCTAAAAACAAAGACATGATACACAAAGTACTATGTACTAATGCTAAACAACTACTAATAATCCAACTTACCCTCGACTTTTGTAAAATCCAAACTGTGGTTCAAACAACTGAACATAGCATTGTTTTTACTTTGATAATAATAGATTATGATTCATAATCTAGTGTACATATGTGGCACTATGTACATGTAAAAACTAACACGTCATAACACACATCGCTATTTTAATAATTTTCCCAAATTCTAAACCTCGGTTCACATTAACAAAAGCGAAAACAATCTGGGGATATAACTTACACTAAATTACTCCGTTCTTTGTAAAAGAATAAAGCTTAATGCCAAAAATAGAATAAAAACAACAAAGAGGCCCCAGAACAGCGTGCCCAAATTACGGGCAACCAGAAAATATGCAAAATAATGGCGGGAATCAAATTAGTCTTTTCCGAGGTAACGCCGAGATGAATTTATCCGCTTTCTTCGTGTTTCTATTTAGTTAAGCCTTTTTAAATAAAGGGCTTGGTTAAAAGCGTTTCAACCCCTTTTCATTATTTTTGTGTGATAAAAGTGGATTTCTTGTGTCATCCGAGGTATTCTTGATGAACCATTTATTCAAGTAGGTACTGCAATCTTAAGTGCCACAATAAATTATCACCAGTATTTTTGCATTACATCCAATTACATATTTTCCTTCTATTAAAAGTCTGAAACCTCAAAAGCACTTAGAGTACTTTAGCCAGATCATCGGCCGTTTTTCATACTATTAGTATGAAGCTTTGGGTGGCCAAGAACTAGATTTATCTGGCCGAAACCCGCCTAAAGTTATAGTATCAAGTGTAAATTTTATGTTTTATGTATCCATTAAAATTAAAATAGCTTTTTATATAGAGCCCCTTCCTTCCACTACAAATTACGAAGTGGAAATTAAATAAATACCTATTGACCTTTATACGCAAATCAGATTTGCGGTAAACTCATGACGCATTGGAAAAGCAACTTTGATTAGTACATTTTAGGGTTCAATATTTGTATCTATGTATGATGTTTTTTCGCGAAGGTTTTTATATATTGGACCTCACATATCCGAGGTTGATTGAGTGCCAGAATTTTATGAATTGAAGGGTTATCCGAGGGTTCGATGATATGTGAAGTGTTGCCCACATCAATATTCAACCAATTTGTCTAAACTGTGGATCCCTGTTTCCATATTTTACTGCGGTATCCGTGCACACTTTCCATATTTCACAAGCGATTGTATTGTAATGCGATATTGAATCTTTGTGTCGGAAAATGGCGGACAAAATGAAATAAGTCGTATTTATTTATTTTAGTTTTGTGAATATGTTGAATAAAATGTTGTTAAAACTACTCAATAATATAAAGAGGAAATACCGCCATCTATTTCGGTATAATACCACAAGGGCCAATATTAGATAGGTATAGGTTAGGTTAGTTAGTTACATTTAATTTATGTAAGTATTATAAATTGTACAGTTTTGAAAATACGTAAAGTAAAGACAAATAACAAAAATATTTACCTACCGAATAAATGCTTCATCCACCAATATATACATATATTATATATTATTCGGTAGGTACGAGTAAATGAATAATGGATGAAAATCACCTAAAATGTACATAATATATGGTAATAAGGGCTTTTTAATCATGACTCAATATTTTTATTGATTATTTGCGAAGTCATCTGACGATAAAACTACGTATTTCTTAGATTGGTTGAAAATTTCAGTGATATTCCAATACAATCAGGGGCCTATTTCTTGAAAGCTTGTAACTTGTAATACAAGCGGAAGTCTTTCTCTAATTAATAGTGTCAAAAAGAGACTTCCACTTGTATTACAAGTTACAAGCTTTCGAAAAACGGGCTCAAGGTGTTAAAAACTGTAAATACTTGTAATATTCCAAGCATATCCAAAAGTATGCACGTTTCTAGTACTTTCTAGGAAAAAAATCACCTGACCTATTAACGTTTATTTTATTTGAGTAGGGATATTAAATCAACCTTATTTTGTATATCAAAAATGACTCCAGAGTCCAGAATAGCTGGAAAGTCACTGCAGCCATTTAATTTTATTAATTATTCAGTGATGCATTTCTGCACTTCGCAGCATTGGCGCCGATGTCGTTCATTTCAATTATACTAATGGCTATTAAACTATTTGGAATAAATTTCAAGACGTTGAATAATTAATTGTGACCGCAAAAAGATAATGAAATCAGGATAATTTTCAATCGAATTAGTATTTAGATTTTTGTAAGATTTCTTAATCAAACAAGATGAAATCGTGATTAGGATTGTTTTATTTATAACGAGATCTGGGTGCTTAGACAAGTTGCCAATCGCCAACGCTTAATCGTCAATCGTAAACAAAAGGCAGCTGTATTTGTCGCACTAATATGAAAGAGTGACCGAGAGGGAAAACTACGATACGCTACTAAGCGTTAGCAATTGGCAACTTGGCTAAGCATCCAGTTACTTAAACATTTCACGCTTTTCTTTTTATACTTATGTAAATTTACAATTATCATAAAAGCGATTTCATTGTATTTTTTATCGGTTTATATTTTCAAAACTGTACAATTTACATACATAAATGAAATCTAACTAATCTAATTAACCTGGCCTATTTCTAAGATTGGCCCTTGTGGCATTGTACCGAGGATGCTGGCGGCATTTCCTCGCTGTATCGCAATACTGATGATTTGTGCGAGGAAGTCGCCAACTCTTTGGTCTTCAGTTATCTCAACCAGACCTTTTGCGATGTCAGCAAACAATTTGCGAGCGCTGGGGCCCCATGAACCTAAAGAAACATATCTTTAAACTGTAGATATCTTGTATTACATTGTACTGATAAATATTAGGATCTCATTTTAGGCAGAATAATTTAACATAACCCTGCAGCGGATTTAGGCATTTCAAGTAGTTCTTTTGTGTGTAGGTTAGCATGTAAGTAACTCTTTCAGTATTCTCGAGACCACTATGTACGACCGTAAATATATATCTTTTTACGTAAGCATAAAAAATTACCTAAATAAAAACAATAGCTTAGTTCCCTCACGCGATATCATATCTTAATTGCAGTCCAGTTATGCATTACTTCCCAATATCATGTAATTCTAACCATTTTTAAAATCAACCTTAATAACCATACTTCTTCATCACATTCCCAACCTTATTGAAAGTACAAATACAGTACACAAGGTTATTTTTATCGTGAAAGTAAAAAGTCAATTTGGTCGTTGTAATGAAGTTACAATACAATGGTTATCTAATCGTATAGTTTTGAAGTCGCCGCTATTACGCAAGTATACCGCTAGTCAAAGACAAATGGGCCATTCTGGCAAATGTGATAACCCACAGTTTTTTGACATCGGTGTTTTCTACGGTTTTCCTACTCACGAGTAACGATCCTAATAAGTAAAAAAATACCCTAAATTTCCGTAAATTAATCAACTTTTCCGCGTTATTTAGAAAGTCTATCAAAAATGATAACAGATTGAAAGAAAATGAAATAAAATTTTGTTTTTCTTTCCTCTTATAAGGATCGAAAAGGCTCAGGGTTATAAATAAATATCTTGGGACATCTTACACCAATCGACCTAGTCCCACGGTAAGCTCAACTAAAGCTTGTGGTGTGGGTTTATTTATACCAAGCGACGATATACATAATTATAAAACAGATAAATACATATTAGTACATTGTGCATCAAGGGAGGTAATTACGGAATTACAAACGAGAGTGTTAGAAGCCCGACGCCGTTAGGCGGAGGGCTTTTATGACTCGAGTTAGTATTCCGCTTACCTACCGTGATGCATACAATGTTTTTCATCACACTTGCCGACAAAAAAATAAGTTTTAAGACATAATAATATAAAAATGACGTACTAACATTTCTATTACTCCCTAGGGAATATCGCTTTTCTATTATTCCCGCTACGCGCGCAAGCAATGGCGCGCTTAGACAGCAAGTGTGATGAAAAGATACTTAAATACATAGAGAGCCACGACCAAAATCAAATGTGATCAATAAATGTGTACACAAATAATGCCCTCGCCGGGATTTGAACCAGTTTCGTATGGAGGGTCACTACCAACTAGGCTACGGAGGCTGACAAGAAATAAATATGTTGAAAATGCTAGGTACCGGGTAAGCTAGCAATAAAGCTTTGTGGACGTGGCGAGTGGCGGCCATGTTGATTGAAACGAGTTAAACAATACAACGGCAATTAATAACCGTTAGCGTCTGTTGCAGTTCAGACCGGCGGCCACACAAAATATTACAGCAGGGCTGCTACCGCGAACACTGAAGTTCGCAAATTTCGGGGATTTTTCTCTGTCACTCTAATGACGCCTTCGTTGGAGTGACAGAGTCACATCTTTGAAATTTAAGAATTTCAGTATTCGCGATAGCAGGCCAGGGTGAGAAGCTAATGCTCACTCGCGAAAAAACTTGTTGAACTAAAAAACAGTGACACAGAGAGGAAACTACGCTACAATACTGAGCATTCGCGATTAGTATCTTTGCTACACATTTAGCACTGACTGAAGATCAAACATTCATATTTTAAGTAAACCTTCAAAGTAGTTTTTAAGTACCAATTTTAAAAGGAATAGCTATTGGTCTAACTAAAATAATATGAAGCAGCGTCTCTTTTCAAAGACCGATATGCAAACTTTATAGCTTGGTACTGTAACCATTACAGTACCTGGCTATCAACTTTGTACATCGGTCTTATATCGATAATCTTTTTAAAATAGCTTAAAAACGACTTTTAAATTTTAACTTAAAATTTTAATGTTAAGAAAAGAAACCTAAGCCATTTATTTGTAGGGCAGCCGCGCTCTAACGAATGTGGCTAATTGGAAGCCGGCTTCATTACGTTTTTTCCGGAACTAGAGCGGCGAGAGGGTTAAAACGCGTTTTGTGGAATGGGTTTACTGATTTAGTGTTAGAGACGTCAGTTTGTAGTTACGTATACTGTAAATGGATTTATTTATTTATTTCAAACTTTATTGCGCAAAAATTATACAATTGGCCGACTTCTCATATTTTAACAAGAAACGGGTCTTAATCGCGTATCATTTAATATTAAATAAGACAAGTACAGTAAAAATAATTATGAAAATTTGTGTAATCATGGATTACGATGTTTTCGATTTTGACCCCACAGATTTTTTAAGTAAGTATAATACTATTACCGGCGTACAGTAGTACGTACTCGTAATACAATTCCAATAAACATAAACCAAAATAATCAAAAGCAATGGCCAATCATCCCACTGGTTCAATCTCGCACCTAAACAGTAATAGAATCTACCCACTATAGGTATACCCACCATATACTAGGTACATCTATTGGTAAACAATATTGTATTGTAGGCGAAATTAATCGAGACTGGTTAATGTCCGACCCGACAATGCACGCCCCGATCGGCGTCCATTTTCTACTGTGAAAAACTTCAGCAATCGATATCAGCAGTGTTATTCACTAAGGAAACCGCCTTGCTGTCAGCGCTGTGTCAGTGCTGCGGCAGCGTCGAGCCTAAAAATGGTATTCACTAATGTACTTTAAACGACACTAGTGCTCGGCGACGAATGCGGCGTGAGTTGGAACTACATTGCGTCGAAAGTTTGACGTTTATTAATGTATGAACTTCGTATTCTCTAACGAAAAACAGCGACGAACTCGCCCACAACCTCGCTCACAGCCTCGATTCCTAATGTCAAATCAAACAGCTAGGATTTTAGACAAGGCTGTCTCGACATCGAGCTCGTTGACGAACGCAGCGTCGAATGTGTCAATAAGAGAATAGCATAGCAGACTGATATCACATTGAGAATTTATTTCTTTTCATACATTAAATCACACATAATTTAGTGAACAGTGTTGAAATAACCAATAATACAAAATATATATATATATAAATTAAAGGACCCTATAAATAAAAAATCTCTCCCAAATCGCTGCCAATGGACAGTGTGCCCAGAAGGCTGGCCGCATTGCCACGTTGTATGGCAATGCTTATTCGCTGAGCGAAATATTGACCAGCTTTCTGGTCACCAGTGGCAGGCCTATTAGGCGTGAGGTTATATATCTGTACAGACGACGCGTATTGGGTCCCCAAGGCCCCAGCGATTGAGAATTGATTTAATCCGGATCGAGGATTGATTCGTTGATTTAATCAGATTGACGCATCAATCAGAATTTAATCCATTCGAATTCATTAATTCGGATTGATCAATTGGATTGACGCGTCAATTCGATTGATCAATCCAGATTGATTACGTTCAGGTTAATGCCAACACTGATATCAGAGACTTGACATTATTTATGCCGTCGCGAGATAGACTTCCTGTCAGATATACTGTCGTTCCAATAATGTGCTAAGCCTACAGAAGACCTGCCGCGATTTACGTTCGACATGTTGCTTTTACATTGTCACACTTACTTACAAAATTCCAAGTGCGAAAGAGAGGCAACGTCGATCGTGGTTCGTGATAAGCCCTCAGATAGGAATATGAGTGTGTAAATGATGTGCGTCTTTTAGTTTTATACTAATGTAATTCCGAAATGCCTAAAAAATAAAATAAAATTTCTCTTCTAAACAGCAATACAATCTACACAGTACAGATACAATTAGCCATTTTCAAACGAGACTATACTGTGATAAAATAAATCGACACCCGTTAATGCATGACCCGATCGGTGTCTATTTTGTGTGCTGTTAAAAATTTACATAAGCAATACAATCTATTATATATATATATAAACTTATTATATATTATTATAAACTTGTTAGTTAAGCGGCATTGTAAAAGTTAAATACTTAGTTACCGTTGTTATTGTTACAGTTAAGACAATTAAGCAATACAGCTTTAGGTATAAGTGGTATATTTTGCTTTTGTATTTTGGAGCCTCGTCTACCAACAAACCACTATGTGGTTTGGTAGAAGTTCTGTAAATTAGTTTTAAGCAAAATTTCCTTGAATAAATGGCTTATTATTATTTTTTATTTTATTTTTTTTTTTTATCTAAAGCGATGGCGAATCATCCCGCTCATCGAATCTGCATTCTAGCGGCAATACAATCTACACATTACAGCTATAACTAGTTAATATCAAACAATAGATACCTACTGCATTGTGGGCGAAATTAATCGACCGGTTAATGCGCAACCCGACAATGCACGCCCCGTTTGGTGTTAATTTTTTATGATTATAAATCGAGATATCATCTCATAGTTTATCCACTCTATCTATAGTAGTCAGGACTAAATTAACTCATCGAAGAAGATCAAAGCAACCATAAAGAGACTATTAAAACTTAATTACTTTTTATTGACAAATTTCTTAGGTTCCGATAAGTTAAAACAATCAGAGCCTTAAAATGTTCTAAAGAATGTCGACAACCACTGACCGGAGGATATGAAGGGCTACCGCGAATAACAGTCGGCGTCTTGCCTCTCTATTGCACTTGCAAGTTCGTACATAAGTATGACAGGAAGGCAACACGACGATCTTTGTTGGCGGTAAGCCCGTACGCCTACCGCGAAATTTCGAGCAACTGTCTCTGTCCCTCCAACTTTGGCGCCATAAGAATGACAGGGACAAATCGAAATTCGTGGTATGGCTTCAGAGCTTGACAACTCAAGGTCGGTTATAATTAATTAAGATCTCGCTTGATTGATTGCGACGCTCTTATTTGAAATGAAATCTGTTTTGGGTGCTCGTAATACTTGTCTAAAAGTACTATATTATTACGCTTTTTTTTTTGGAAAATACTATAGGTAACGTTCACGTTTAAGTCACCCAAAGGGCAATGGTGAGGGCTATGCTAGGAGTCTCTCTGCGTGATCGGATTAAAAATGAGACCATCCGCAGCAGAACCAAAGTAACCGAAATAGTTCTCCGAATCGCTAAACTGAAGTGGCAGTGGGCGGGGCGCATGCGTGTAGAACCGATGGCCGTTGGGGCGGGAAGGTTCTCGAGTGGCGGTCACGTACCAGAAGGCCCGTGGGTAAGCCCCCCACAAGGTGGACTGATGACCTGGTGAAGGTCGCAGGAGTCCGCTGGATGCGGGTGGCGCAGGACCGGTCATTGTGGCAATTTTTGGGGAAAGCCTATGTTCAGCAGTGGACGTCTTTCGGCTGATATGATGATGATGATGATGACTATAACGTTCAACATAATTGTTGGTAACCCTAAATCTAACCCATTTATTCGTAAAGGTTTCCGAACTTAACAAGCGTGTTAAAAAACGGAAAGGGACAAAATTATATTTATTGGCTTGCTAAGTTAGGAGACATTTAAGAATTAGAAATCGTTAATAAAGTGCATTGAAACGGTATATTAATTTGATATGAAGCAACCTAAAACAATAATATTAGAAAAAAAAGGAAATTTTATAAACAGTTTTATTTAAAGAGTAATCATTTATTTATTTATTTAATCTTTATTGCACAAAAGACAATCTTGTCATACAAAAGGCGGACTTAACATCACAGAGCATTCTCTACCAGTCAACCTTAGGGCAAAACAGAAAAGAATGTAGGTGGTGCAACTTGCAAACTTAATAAAAACACATACTAAGATAGGATACATACATAAATATACCTACACTTACATAAATATATGCATAAATATATAATAATAGAAATATATAAATATACTACAATACTCGTATATCTTATCATAAATTGAACATTTCAATTTTTCTTTGAACTGCCAGTGAAGAAACCCTTTACAGATCGTTTAAAGGCGTAGTTACTTGGAGCTTCATCATCATCGCGGTAACCGAAGAAAATATTAGAACGTGAATAATTTGCCAACTCCAAAATCGTTTCTAATCTAATTTTAGACCATTTAAATGGAGATGCAATTAATTTGACCTTACACTTAGAACCGGCATCAAATTAACCTATCACAGGCCCATCCATCAATCATTACTTAAACCGGCTTAATTTGACAAAGGAGCTGTCACACTACTGTCATGGACTTAGCCACGATATTGGAAGGGCATAGTGCTATCTCTGTCGTAGAGATTAGTACCAAGTATGAGTAAAAGAGATATCGACGTTTATCATGAACAACGGTGCATCTTGTCGTTATTTGAATTCTAACAATGAAGCATTAGAAATCCAATTACAAGCGCATTTTGGAATACAGCATTGTTCATGATAAGCGTCGATATGATTATGTCCTATGTTGCTTGATAGCTACTACAGCTATCATAGCTAAAAATGTTTTTGAATTCGGGAACATTGCTTTGTCTTAGCTTGCGCATTTTTTAAATATTTGTAATAATTGTATTTACTCATTAGAAATTCATGCATATGCTTTCATAGGTAAGTAATGCGTTGTAAATTTTCTTATAAGCCCGGGAAATGGTAACACACTGTAGATACGTACGCCTCGTAAGTTTTTTATAACATCATACATCATCAGCCTATGATAATCCACTGCTGGACGTCGGCCTCTCCTATTAACTATGAGTTTAGACGTATTATATAGAAGGTAAATACCCATAATCGCCACGCTGGGCAAGCGGATTGGCGATCGCAGTAATGTGTCCACTATGATGACGCTGCTGCCCATCATCAATCTTTTATCAAATAATGGTCAGTGACACTTCAGTCCCTTAATCAACTCTTACGACACCCGCAGGAGGAGTTGGGGTGGTGACAAATGTATTCTTACTGCCGTCACCACACGGCTGAGTTTTTATAATCCGAATAAAAATCCAAAAACATACAAAAGCGTATCTAATCACTTCACCATTAGGAAATCTCCCGATATCTCCCTAGCGTCCTCCTATTTACAGAAGGTAATTAAACCCATCAACTGCTCCATAATTACATTATGTTCATTACAACAGAACATTATACACGTACTGGCGCCTAGTTTATTAACCTAATACGTGGCATTATTAACTAAATCATCGCTAACACATTAATATACGAATCTGTTCCGTAACGTCTCAACTCGAAACTCGACGCTACTTCAAAATACGACTATAAATTAACTAAAATAGGCTCAATTGGTATTGTGACGTTGTTTAGCTAAGATGAGGAGCAATTTCTTGATTCGATTAAATTGTACATTGGAGCGGTAAATTAGCTTTAGCTGGATTTTAAGAAGAAATTATAAATAATAGATAAAAATATAACTACGTCATGATATTATCTCAGGCCACTGCTGGACGTAGGTATTTAACTACGCGAATAGACACATTGGGAGGTAAATGCCCATAATCGCCACGCTGGGCAAACGGATTGGCGATCGCAGTAATGTGTCCACTATGATGACTGCCCATCATCATCTACTATCAAAGCATTGCACGCAGAGCAGATGATCGATGGGGTCGAAAAGTGCTCGAGTGGAGACCACGGCTAGGCAAACGCAGCGTGGGACGTCCACCCACAAGATGGACAGACGACCTTATGAAGGTCGCCGGGACACGCTAGATGCAGGTCGCATCTAACCGGTACATGTGGAGATCCAGACGAGAGGCCTATGTTCAGCAGTGGACGTCTTAAGGCTGAGATGACGTCCGAGATTGTTTTCGAACCTACTTCCTCAACTGTTTTTTTTTGGCGTATAATTACTGAACCCCACACGCTCTGCCACTCAAGTAATATAATTCAAATTATTTAATGGGACAGTTCCAGAAAAATTGTACATAATTTTAAAGGCCTTTAAAGAAAAAAAAATTACGTCATCGTTTTTTTTGTTACGAAGTAAGTTTTGTGCAACAAATTTAGGCAGTGAAAAAAGGCAACAAATACAAATTTTCCATGAGTTTCTAAGAGTGATAAATACGAGCCAACAGTTTTCCAAATTTGACGCCTTTTTCTACGGCCAAAGATTGTTGGACAGAGTACACACTAGCTTGGAAACACTAGCTTTCGTAGCACAATGAGGGTTTTCTGAAATGACGTTCACCAGGGCGGCAGCACTGAGGCGTCAGGTCCTGAAACTTGTCTAAATTCTCAGAGCGCCTATAGTGTTTAAATGTTTTGTATTAGTTGATAAAATTATATAAAAACACCTTTAGTTAGTTTTTCTTTGGGGCTAGATAATTGTGTTTCTTAGCGGGACCTTAGGGCTAAGTGGCGCCAACTAGTGGAATACGTTTTCGAGAAAACCCTCATTGACGCGCTCGTGATTTTTGTTTTGATTAAGATCTTAACTATACAGTGTGTGTCTTTGATAGCGACATTGCTTTTAAGTAACGATAGATTAAAGTGTTGTTAACCATTTTAGTAAAATAATATAACGATTGCCTTTATTATTTAAGAGTAATTAATTTTTATAAAAATCTCGAGCAGCAAGGTAATGCAAACATTTATTTGACGTTTCTGAGAGGAAAAGCTAGTTTTGTTTTCATTTTAATTCGATCAAATCATTAAAGTAACTGCGAACTGTTGCCGACGTTAAATTATTTACTGAATTATCCATTACTAGAAAATACTACAATTTAAAGCATGCGAGATTTGGACTACACGAGCACAACAAATTTACATCAACAATTCTTTCTGTGTCTTACTGTCTTAGCCAGCACATTTTGAATCGTATTATTCACTGAACTGATATCAAAAATCACTGCACATACATTATCACTTCTTAGAAATCACATTACCTAGTTCAAACATTTTTATTAAATTTATTAGGAAAGTCTGTTGATCAACAAACTTGATGTTATCTTGACACTTCAACTCAATCAATGTGAAGTTTTCAATCGGTACATAAACAAAACGATTATCTGATATCGCCTTCTTAGTTAACACAAAATTACCTAGCGCTTAATCGTCTCTGTCGCACTTATAAGAAAGAATGACAAAGACGGAAAACTAAACTACGCTACTGAGCGATAGCCATTGGCAACTTGGCTAGACACCCTGGGCTGTTAACTCCTTTTCTTATGAACAAGGGTCATGATTTTTGACAGACTTGTCATCGAAAAGTGTCACCGACATGTAGGATGTAAATAGGTAGGTAATTAATTGTAATTGTCAGGATGTCACTAAGAGCGAGATTTCAATGAAATCATATGTCAATTGTTAGGTTTAATTTATTAGTTATTGTTATTACTGATACATTGCGTGCCGAATTAATTGGTATGAAAAAAAATTTTTTTTAATACTTTAACTAAATATGCTAATTTCAGTTCATTAAGACTTGTACTTACACCCCTTAAAAGGAATGTCGTTATCAAAGACACACACTGTATAATATATAATCTTTTTGCGATCGACCTAATAAAATAATTTGAAATTGTAAGTATAAGGAGAAAACAAAACCTATGTTACAGTGGACTGAGACAGGCTGACGGTGTGATACGTACTGTAATATCACCCACGTGATGAAATGTAAATTAGCCATAACGTATGCAAGATGCACTGATTGAATCATTGTGTATTCAACTATGGAAATTAATTCGCGGTAACCATGTAACTATTCTGTGCCGTAATTAGATTCCACTAAACTTACCGCACTCATTCAATGCATATTGCATTCATTTCACACACACAAGCTACTTTTATTATATCAGTAGAACAATCTTAATTAAAGCCTATAAAATGCACTTTCTGCCATAAAACACGTAAATGCACGTATTACCAGAACATTACGAAATGATTATAAAAGCAACGCGAAACCGGAAGCGTCATATTTTTCTTGTAATGAAACGATATATTATTATACTGTTCGCCAGTAGAAAATAAAAAAGTGTAAACAAATATGGCTGACTTTCCATAGAATTTGATGTCTTGGACACATATCGTGAAACACGTTGGCAGATATATTTTTACGTTAATTGGCAATTCTCCGAGCGATTCAGACACCGTAACTTCGGTAGCAACATTGGGTTTTTTGTGGTTCTTTTATGGTAACATTAGGTTGGTTATCTTGGTAGTTGTCACCTACGTCTACGAAGATATCCAAAAAAAAATGAGACACCCATGGAAAACGCGTAATAATGTAGAAGCACTCGGAGAAATGCTCTAATACTAATAAACGCTAGGATGCTACAAATCACAAATAACAAAGCAGAGCTATTATCAAGGCGGTAGGGTGGCATGTTCAGATATTTTCGAGCACCGTTCAAACTCCGACATATCTGATGGAGACTGCATATACAATTGCAAATAAGTCAACATTCATTGTCTTTGTCGACACCAGATAATGATTGTAAAACGTCCAGTCATAGAGTGGACAGGACAAGTGCCACTTTAATCTCCTAGTACTCATAGAAGGATTTCCAACAGTTTTTAAAATTACCCAAAATATTCCATTCCAGTAGGTACCATAACTTTTTCTTCTGCGTGGCTAGAGGTTAAAGTAAAGTTAATCGAATATACTAATCTGAGTTTGAGCCAAAATTTCTCATTTCCGAATATAAACCAGTTCATAATTTACAGCCCACACGTCAAAAACTTCCTCAGCTTTTTGATTTCATTTCCATCAGCAAAATCAAAGCATTTACCGATAAATCAAAGTTTGTAATTGTAACAAAATCCGGCCAACCGCCATCCACACTCTCATCTCCATCCAAAAGGGCGTATTTTTGTATGAAAATGTATGTAAATGCGACGTACTGGTTGGGATAGTATTGAGCGCGCTTCAAACTTCGTAATTGTTCCGTTCTTTGGAACTGTTCTTTGTCTCTTGTTTTATTTTAAATACTTGATTATGTCAGAGGATTCTGGGAAATCTTAATAGTGAAGGGACAAATTATCAGACTTGATTATTGCTAGAGAATCTTATTACGCGCGAGTTATATCATCAATAACGACAATAACAGCATTTTCATAGCGGTGTTCCCGGTATTTGCTACGGCTCAGGAAGCCTAGAGGCCGTAGAGTCTGCTTAGTAACCTAATCCTGTTTTGATTTTGTCCTTAAGTTGTTTTTTTCTCGAGTTTTTATATTTAATCTCCTAGTAAAAGTAGTTCAAAAA
>JALPQI010011795.1:0-35657 GCA_025490895.1 Thaumatotibia leucotreta
TTGCTGCTCCGAAAACCCTATAAAAAAATGTGTGGGGTTATAGGTCATAATTAAGTGTAACTTAAAATAACCTCGTAATCCATGATTACACTAATGAATCCCATGCCTGGTTTAATTTATCGCTCGTATTAGATTTACACACGTATAAGAGTAAGACGATCGACCGTCGTAAATGTACAATAATATGTGGGGCCATTTTTGAGCTCGCGTTAAACGTTCATGTTTACATATATTGTCGCAGCACTCGCAGCGGCCCTCCTTCAGAGTGCCTCAGCAGCTAAGCAAAGTTTGAGAACCTCTAACAACACATGCCATAACATAACAGAGCCCTGACTCATCCCATACGAAAATTAGCCTCATTATAACAATTACGTGTATCAATGGCCGACTGTACTGAAGGTCGATGACCTGAGCTTTCATTCGGAATGGGGTCGCGCGGGCTTGCGAATTTGTGTAGCTGTATCCTTTAGTAGGGCTGCCATCTCGAGATTCGTAAAACCAGGACAAAACTTCAATAACCACTAAATAAAAAAAACGATTCCTACAAGATCCCGAGTATCTCGACTTGGTACCAATGGGTCTATCTCGGGGTTTTATCCTAACGATAAAAAAAAATTAAAGCCAATTAACGATTTGGAAATATGGAGCAACATACACATAAAAAATATTACAAAATTATGTCGAATTGTCAGCCTCCGTAGCCTAGTTGGTAGTGACCCTGCCTACGAAGCTGGAGGTTCCAGGTTTGAATCCCGGCGAGGGCATTATTTGTGTATTTATTTATCACAAATATTTGTTCCTTGGTCATAATGGTCATGGATGTCTATGTATATAAGTAGTTATATGTATCCGTCTATTATATATATCGTCGCCTAGTACCCACATCACAAGTCTTAATTGAGCTTACCGTGGGACTAGGTTGATTTGTGTAAGATGTCCCAAGATATTTATTTTTATTTTTTTATTGAGAGCCTTTTTTGAAAACGGTTAAAAACCCGGACATTAGGCGTAAATCCATTTTTTCCCCGGTCTTGGTACATAATAATGCCGGTAAATTCATAAATTCCATTAGGTGCTTCCTTACATAAAAAGTTAAAAAGTAGGTATTTAGATTTTCCACGAAATCGGAGCAACCACGGTACTCAAAAGCTCTGAGCATTGTCACCATGACAATATATACATTATCACTCATATTGTAACGACAAACGGGTCATAATCGCGTAAACTTACGTTCAAACGTTTGTAGTTAAAAAAACCGACCAAGAGCATGGCGGGCCATGCTCAGTGTAGGGTTCCGTAGTAATTCAAAAACGGCTAGGCCGATTATGTTCGAAATAGTTTTATTTTAAAGTATTCTATTGGCCCACTAACTATTCATGATTTTTTTCATATTTTTTGGATCTACGGATCAAAAGTTAAAGGGGGACACATTTTTTTTCTTCTGGAGCTATTATCTCCGAAAATATTAACTTTAGAAAAAAACTTTCTTTTAAGACCCTTATTCTTTTTAAGAGACATATTCAATGATATCCCACATTATAAGATTACAGCAAATAAAAAAAAATCATCCCCACCAGTTGGGGAGGTACCCGAAAAAAATGTTTTTTCTAGTTTTTATTGTACCACTTTGTTCGCATGATTAATAATTATGTATCCTGTACCAAATTGCAGATTTCTAGTATTAACGGCCACTGAGCTATACCGCGGATAGACGAACATAGCGAAACTATAAGGGTTTCGTTTTTGCCATTTTGGCTACGGAACCCTAAAAAGCCATGGCAATAGACGCCTGCTCACATGTTTCTGAGCACCCTAGCCGGTCCGATATATATGACGGCAAATACGGTACTGTAGCGAGAGTACGCTGACCTATCGACCGGGTGATAATTACCGTGATCTCTGCGATTCTGGCCCCGTTCACGAATTGCTTTATCTTTATATGGCGGCCGTTAGCTGTTGAGACAATGGCACTGGTTTACCGGTTTCTTTTGATCACTAAAAAAGGTTTTGTTTATAGTCTATTACTGGTTTCGTTTCGAGGTTTCTTTTGGCAATACTGTTGCCTCTTACGCACTTGTAAAGTACACAAAAGTGACAGAGAGGCAATACGTGGTGCATGTGAGGCGGGCCATCTGATCTGCGGAAAAAAATGATATGTCAATTCTATGAAAACTGCCGCCTTCTGGTTCTGGTACTGTACTGATAAGTATCGTATATACCTTTTCGCGTTATCAATATGTCTATAAGCTAAAAAGGGACAAACGACTAATCAGCTTGCAGGTTTAAATTAGACTTTTGAATAAATGTCTTCAACCAATTTCTCTAAGATTACACTATCAAACCACGACTTGGTCCTTTATAGAAGTCGGATAATAACATGGTTAATTCGAAAAACAATACAAGATACAAGGTTTTGCTTAGAAGTATGTGGGAGATAACATTCGTAGAATACCTTCAAACAAAGATCCATAGACTCCGTAGTGCCAGCTTCCAAGAAACGAACGACTATAGAGACTTGATTTCATTAACGGGCATTAACAAGGAACGTTAAGATCGTTCTCTCTGATTAATCTGCCCAGACTAATCAGAAAAAAAACATATAATATAACTAGAACATAGATAGACATGAGCGCCGCGCCGGCGCGCCGCCGCCGCCGGTAAAAAACTTCGCGCCGCCGCCGCCGACGCCGCCACCGGCGTGGAATCGGCGTGACCTTGATGAGGCATCAAAATATGACGCTTCTTTTAATACTGAGGATTAAACGTTTTTAAATAGCTAAAATCGTTGTAAATATCACATTTCGAAAAGGTTTGACAAATATTATGGTTGTACCTGAATATATGACTGTAGTCGAGTACAAATATACGTATACGCCTGGAAGTCACAAAATTAAGTATCCATTTAAGTTAGTAGCCATGATTGGTTTTCTTGTTCTCGGTTGTACTCCGTATATTAGTATTAGTAAATATTAAAACCAATAGATATACTCTTAATGTTTCTTCTTGACGACGGAAACCACAGCGGACGTTAACCAAAACCTTCAAGATGTGGTTCGCATCCTCGGGGTGGAAGGTACGAGATTTTGTGAAATGCAGCGCAGGGGCTGAAAGTCAAAGTTTTCAGGGGAGATCTTAGGGCAGTTAGGGCTAATGTAGTAACGACGTGAAAACCCACCAGTCTCTTGGTCAGGGAAACAGACTCTAAACCGAGAGATCAGTAAGCACGTACGACACGATCCCCGGTGCTCCAATACTCTTTCGATTGAAAGAGCGATCATTAGAACTGGGGGTGAAAATTGTTCGTACAATCTTTAGGAAGAAGCCACTTCACGAAGCTGACAACAGCTCGTGAAGAAGTCATTACTTCAAATTCGGCAGTCCTTTCCGTCGACGTCTAAGGCCGATTATACACTTAGCATGCATCTCGACCTGATCCTGAAAATGAGGATTTTAGACCCACTTTGATACACCACTACACTGACCTGCTAGAAGTCAGTACCGGCGAAACCGATATCGCTCTTGAGTAGCTTAAAAACGGATAAGCCCCTGGATAGGATGGCGTTTCAACAGCGTTGTGAAAAGCAGGAAGTAAGCCCGTACTGAGGGAGCTTCAAAAGCTTTTTAACGCTGTCCTATTTGAAGGGAGAAATCCGGAGGCATGGAGTACAAGTGTGGTCGTCCTGTTCTTCAAAAACGGTGACAAAACCCTGATGAAGAACTATCGACCCATTTCTCTTCCAAGCCATGTCTAGAAGCTGTTCCCAAGACTGTCACGATCGGTCTTGCGCGGAGACTCGACGAATTCCAACCCGGAGGTTGGATTTCGAAGCGGATACGGCACCATAGACCACATTCATTTTATTTATTTTATTTTTATTCCAATAAGTTCACAGCATAACAGTAAAAACCAAGTCACTACGAACAAAAAAATGACAGTATGTCAAATAATATATAAAAACTACTTAAATTTGAGCGACAACGTAACGACGTGGCTCCGGTGCGTCGTCTGATCTGACGTAGAATTCGGCAGATTGCCCCGGAACTGCCGAAACACGACGCTCTTCGGCTAGAAGTCTGCACTCGCGATGGTACCCTGCAGCGGGCGCGGCACGCGCACCACTGCTGCTGCACCCTCAGCAAAAAGCCAGTCTTCCGGCGGACATACTCTACAACATCATCGGGTACGGCGGAGTAAAGCAGGCGCGACACATAGAGGGCCTTACGCGGTGTTGCGACCCGGCGTATGCCAGAATTAACTGGCTCGGCGGAGCCACATAGAGTTTTCCGAGGCGCCCTGCGCGCCTTGCTCTTGTGTGAATGCCTCCTTATCCACACTGGTGCGGTTGGATTTTTCCTTAATCGCAACCCGTTCTCAGAGTTTGGCATTATCTAGATAATTAGTTATCTAGATATTATTTTAAATAAAATCATCTCAAATAAATTTATTTGAAGATAATTCAATTGCAAATATTTAAGTGGCAGCATTTGGAAAGCTACGTCGAGTCTTTACATTGTCGATCCCAGTGTCTGAAGACAAAAGTCTTCAATCAGTGCGCCCTACCCGTCATGACGTACGGAGCTGAAACGTGGACACTGATGGTACGGCTGGTCCACAAGTTCAAGGTCGCTCAGCGAGCTTCGGAAAGGGCTATGCTCGGCTTCGGCAGAGAACCAAAGTGCCTTCAGGTTCAGCTTGCTAATACAGTGGGCTATGCCTATAGCCCACTGTATTAGCAAGCTGAAGTGGGAGGTGGGAGTGGGCTGGCCATATTTGCTGTAGAACCAACAACCGTTGGGGTAAGTTCTTGAGTGGAGACTGCGTTTCGGCAAGCGTAGTATAGGACGACCTCAGACAAGGTGGAGCGACGATTTGCGCAGGATGGCTGGTAGGAGCTGGATGCAAGCAGCCGAAGATCAAAGACGGTGGCGTGAAATTGGGGAGGCATATGTCCAGCAGTGGATTGCGATAGGCTGATGATGATGTATTGTTAAGTGTCAATTATTTATCGATAGTTAAAGAGCATTTGATTCAATCCCTCTGTCATTTTGAGTTTTGCTATGCAAAATTTCGGTCCTGCTATGAACTCTATGAACAACTGTCTTCAAGGCCACGCCGCCGATTCGCCGCCGCCGCCGATCAATTTTGACCGGCGCGCCGCCGCCGGCTATTTGGCCATCGGCGCTCATGTCTAGACATAGACAACTTATATACAAATAATTAAAAACCGACCAAGAGCCTTGCTCAGTATAGGGTTCCGTAGCTATTCAAAAACCGCTGGGACTATTATGGTTAAAATATTTTCATTTTATAGTACTCGTGTTGATAATTTAGAGGAACACTTATTACATTTTAAAGCGGTTTCTCTGAAAACACTGCTTAAAGAAAAAACTTTCGTATAATTAATTCGGGATCCTTATTATTTTTAAAAGACATATTTAAAACGATACGAAAAGTAACCTGTACCAACCTACCGACCGACATGGCAATATGAACCAAGCTACTTGTTTTAGTGAATGAAACGATCTATAGCCGTGTTTGCGTTAATGCTTTTTTAAGAAGCAATATTCCTAATTGCTGTCTCAACTAGTTTTCCGTTAGACTTCCTAATAGAATAAAAAATAACTCCACTTGAGACACCCTATTTTTTGAGAATACTAAATAACGCCCAGACGGAGCTAAAGCAACACCTTTATTGGCAAAGATTAAGGTTTATATTCGAGTGGCAGATAATGGAAAAACTCCGCTTAATAGGGGAGAACTGGGATGTTTTTATAGCGGCATGTTTCGGGGGACATTTATTATTTATGGAGAGGGGAGAAAGGAATGTCAGACAGTCACATACCTTTGTATGATTGGACTGTTGGTGTAATGTATGGTGGTATTTATTGTCCGATTAGCAAAGAAAGAAGGGTTCTGAATAGGCAATTAAAGTTCATAAGAAATGATCGTTAAGATGGAAGCGCGATTAGTTTGCAATTTGAAAATAAGCTCGCCATAATTAGCGCTCTCAACGCTGAATTTAACTTTAAGTAATTTAATTTAAAAATGTTTTTATTTTCAGTCACTCTAGTATCCGGGTAGTTTTGAATGCAGATATTACAGATTACTAGTTTTGTATTGAAAACTACCCGGAACTGAGTGAAAAGGTACTATAGTTAATGCCGCGAGTGACAAGGGTAGAAACTTCATTCAACAAGCTTTACCCTGGTTCCTGGCACGACACCCGCAATGCATACTAATAGGAACAGAATTGGGATCGATGTTACTTTGGGGCCCAACGTGGGGCTTTCTGTATTATTTTTTGTTATAATTATGTCGCCCATTAGTCAGTTGCAAGTAAGATCGTAAGATTATTCATAAGGTATTACATTCAATACCACAGTGTTTGGAATATATGTTAAGCATATCGTTCATAGATTCGTCGTGTCACGTTTTTTTTCTAAGACCTACGCTCTCCGAAACATCTCGCAAGTGTCTAAAACAAGTCAGTTTAACCGCTAAATTATATTTACGGTCCAGCCGTTTTTGAACAACTACGGAACCGTACGTGTAGCCCGACATGCTCTTGGCCGGTTTTTAGTTACTGCCACTGCAAACACTGCCTAAGGATTCGGATCGATACTTTTGGCGCCCAACCTGGGGCCGTCCTTCTATTCCGGATTATTGCGCGGTGACCCAAATGTGCTTCCTTTGTTTGATACTGCGACTAATTTTATTGAGATAAAGTTTGCTACTTTTTAAACAAAGGATAAAACTGTGACCTATTACAAAGGCTTCGCTATCTGTTCACGAAGAGCCTGGTGACTCACCAGGCTGGTGACTCACCAGGCTCTTCGTGAAAATGGTTCGGACGCGAGTACGAATCGCACTTGGCCGGTTATTAAAAAAGCATCTTATAGTACCACCAACTCTAAGTTGTCTTACAGTACTGTTGAAAAGTTTACACTCTAAAGTTCACTCCACGACTTCGGCACAAAATCCACTTTTGAGCGATCATTTTTTTCAGTGCCAAAAGCATAACTTTAGCTAGCGGACTCCTGCGACCATCACCAGGTCATCAGTCCACCTTGTGGGAAGCCTGCCCACGTTGCGCCTTCCGGTACGTGGCCACTAGAGAACCTTTCTGCCTCAATGGCCATCGGTTCCTACAATGTGCCCCGCCCACTGCCACTTCAGTTTAAGCCATTTAACGGTATTAAATTACAGGCCTGTCAATATAATTACGTCCTATTGTTAGTTTTACTCTATTAATACAAAACACAATAGCTATTAGATTGGAAGCCTTCCTAGAAATACGATTAATGTCAAATCATCATTAATCAATACCATTCCCCTAGCAACACATTCTACAGTCGCGATCAGATATATTGGAGCGATCGCGGTGTTCTAAAGGCCGAGCCACACCGTAAGCGAGTGCAGCATATGCGCGTGTGCTTAGGGGGCGTTCAAGTATTACGTAACTTATGAACTTATACGTCTATTTTTTTTTAACTATTTGAGATAATCTTTTACCCGGTGACATTGACATTAGTTCTTTTTTCTACGGTGAAATGCCAAGATGTTCTGTCACTTTACAAGTTACTTCCGGTATTTAAGTTTTTAAAGTAGGTTCCTTTCGGTACTTTGCAGTCCTAAAACTGCAAAGTAGTTATGAAATGCCTTTACATATCAAGTTCAATCATCGAACATTCCTGGTTTAATTTGATATACGCAATGCCAACATTTCATTGCAAGTTTGAGAAGATGTATCTACACCTTCTAGCATGGACGTGAATAATCAAGACCAAGGATAGGTGACTAAAATATGAACATACACATTATATAAACATGTAGAAAGTAATTGGCTTGGTTTCTATGAATCAGGAAACTCACTCAGGTGGGCTCCGATAGGAGGGTAAATATTTATACTACGAGAGTGCTTATTACACGTACGAAGTCTAAATATGTATAGGAATATCGACTACATCTGCTATAATAATGAGAAATAGAGGTCTATATACACATTTTAGATGATTTATTGTAATTAACACGTTCGACGCCGGTGACACAGCGTGTGTGACCAACAAAATCTGATTCCTATGCCAGTGACACACATACGTGATCAAAGTAATCTACTCATGCTATTATTAGCATAAATCAAGTTCTTACTCCTATGCGAGTGGCATAGAAATACGAACGTTTTTGACACAAGTGCTATGTCGCCGGTATACTCCGATCTTTTCGGTCACAGATGCGTGTTACTGGCATAGGAGTTTTATCAGATAATTTTGGCATCGGCATAGTATGGGCACTAGTGAAACAGTACCGGTGGCGACCGTTTTAATTTAAGTAACTTTCGCATGAACTCAATGTATCACCTCTATGGTGAGATTGGTGAGTCACTTGCCAAAGTGTATGTGAAATTAGCGATTTATTTTGAGATCCCGATTCACTGGTTCGTTCAAATTCGTGCTGTTTGATGTAGCTATTAGTGAAGTTCCTGTGATTAGTGTTTTTATAGATTCGTCGTTATGTTCTTGTTTTTAGCAATTTTTCTTCCATGACGGTGGCATAATCACGTCTATAAATATGCGTACACTTCGGATTTTATTACTAGGGAAAGATGGTATGAATTTGAATACAGGCGTCAAGAATGGTAAACAGTTAGCGAAAAGCGCCTTGTGACGGTATGGTCATGGTCAAAGGCAGATTGCATATACACGAAAAATTCGACTGGTGACCGCTAAGCTGGAGTGGCCGAATGGTTTAGGCATTAGCCGCGAAAGCTGAGGACGTAGGTTCAATTCCCACCTCCGTTGTTAAACTTCGGTACCTATTCTTTCTTTCGTATATGACATCTAATATTTAAATCTGCCTTGTTGTCGTTGAAAAGCGGATGAACAAGCAATTATTTTCGCATTAATAACGTGAAATTACAGGAGACAATTTTCTCATAGTTTATTCGGCTCTTAAGTAATTAACTTGGCGTGTCTTTCACCTGCTTAAACGTCTGGAAATGGTGTAAATCGTGGCCCAAGAATTCCTTTGTTCTCATAGAATTATGCGGCTTAAGCTACAAGAGGTATGCTTCATTTAAAGTTTAACGCAACTTACGTTGAGTATACATCATCAGCCTATGATAGTCCACTGCTGGACGTAGGCCTTTCCAATTAACTATGCGTATAGATGCATTAGGAGGTAAATGCCCATGCAAATGCGATTGGCGATCGCAGTAATGTGTCCACTATGATGACGCTGCGCCGATCATCAATCTTTTATCAAATAATGGTCAGTGACACTGCAATCCCTTAGTCGACTCTTTCGACACCCGCAGGAGGAGTTGGGCTGGTGACAAATGTGTTCTTACTGCTGTCACCACACGGCCGACGTTTGATTACACGTTTTAGTTCTTTCTTACCCACTCACTAGCTTTGATTTTTGGAATAGGTTTTATTCCTACGAGTTCTGAGCCTCAAAACTTCACAAGCAACGGCAGTGAAATGCATTTATTATTTTATGGCGGCCTTGTATATCAGTTCACAGAAAAAAAAATGTTCTCTCTAACTTTAGGCCCGTGGTTATAAAAATATGAAAAAATACGTGACTTAGAAAACACTATGAAATAAAACTATTTCGAGCATAATGATTGATTTTGAACAACTACCGAACCCTACACTGAGCATAGCCCGACATGCTCTCGGCCGGTTTTTCATACGTTACTACTTTTAAAAAAGCCACGTAAAAAGCCACTGCCGGCCACTCAAAAAGGTTAACCTACTTCATTATTGTTTTCCACACTCGACGTTTCTAAGAACTGCCAACTCCCGACCATGTCATCACTCGATAGCTGTCCAATGTCAATGGCCGTGTATCTAAAGCGAGACATGGATTACTCTATTTGAGTTACGGTCGGGCACGGCGCCAAAAAGTTCACATGCCGTCTGCGAGTCTATGGCAGGTTAACTCTTGAATGCATTAGGTTATTGTTTGTCTGTGAATTAACTGATGGGAGTAATTTTAACTTTTTGAAAGGTTTTCGGACTTGTTGTTGCAAGACATGGCCTTTATTCTATTTTAGTGGCGGATTAATCTAACAGCAGAAGTAGCATATGCTACGTATACTATTGAACTGTAATAGTAGCATATATACTATTGACCTGTAATTATTTATGTATTACCAATAAAGAAACTGAAACCGAAACTATGGCCCCAGAGCAAAGGCGCGTCCGCGTTTCAATTCAAATAAAACCGGCCAAGAGCTTGTCGGGCTATGCTCAGTGTAGGGTTCCGTAGTTATTCAATAACGGCTGGGCCGATTATGTTCTAAAATTTATTTTTTAGTACAGATGGTGTACTTTTTAGGCTCTAGTGCGAGAAGTGGGTCATTTTACGTCAGGTCCAAAACTTCGGAGGGCCATCTGTACTAAAAAACGTCGTACGAGACACGTGCAAAAACGAAATTCGTAACTCGTGTCGATTTAAAACACTCCCTATCGGTCGTGTTTTAAACATCGCCACTCGTTTCGTGTTTCACGTTTTTCGCACTTGTGTCGTGATGTACTATTAAAGTATTTTGTTCATAATTTATTTCATATTTGTTGGAGCTACGGATCAAAAGTTAGAGGGGGACACACAATATGTTTTCTTCTAAATTGGTTATCTCTGAAAATATTGTTTTTTTCTTTTTCAAAGACTTTTATTTCACGATACCTCTGGTGACTTAGTTATTACAGTATACAGGGTGTTACAAAAATGGTGTTAATAATACAACTTTTACTATGGGACCAAATATGAAAACTCGAAAAAAAAATCGACACTTCCATACATTTTGGTCGACCTATCTTAGCTCATTTCGATGGAAGTCTTTTTTTTCTTGAGTTTACATATTTGGTCCCATAGTAAAAATTGTTCAAAATAATTAATAAGTAGATTCATGTTTTATTATCTTGTATCACCATTTTTGTAACAGCCCGTATTATAAGAACGAATTGACAGTGGCTCGCCACATCTTATAGTTTGCGCGGCCCCACGTTGGGCGCCAGCTCGACTGAGCGCCGAATCAATACTCAACTCACGCACGGTGAACGGGGTTTCATTATAGGAGCTATTTATATTATACACTGTGTATACGAGGAAACCGAATTACTTTAACAGCGTCCAGTAGGCTTAGCACAGGATCTGTGCGACAATATGTCGCCGCGAGATAGATTATCCATCCCTCTTTTATTCATATAGTTGGTAAAAGATGGAAAATCTATCTCGCGGCGACATACTGACATACCAATCATGTGCTAAGCGTACTGAGACCGTAAGAATAGGAAACAGAAATGTTACATGAACCCAGGTCGATACTTGATTATTTTTTTATCTTTTCATTCATAGCAAATAATCATTTGTATTGACGCCCGAAAAAAAGACGTATTCGACATGGGTTCATGTAAAATTATTTGCTTCTTACGACTTCAGGACGGTGTTAAATGTATTCGGGTTCCTCGTTTACACCATGTATAAGCACTTGCTTTAGGATAGGGCGATGTTGTTAATAGTTATATCTGAAAGAAAGAAAAACGTGTGATAGGCTCAATGAATCTAAATAGAAACATCGGTTATGAATATGAATTTTAGTGATTTATTGAATATTGATGACGGGCTGAAGTCATAATGGACACATTTAAGGTCTTCGTACACTATATCAACTCCACACCCACTCGAATCAAGTCTATTCACTGAAATTTAAGCCCTGTGTCATATGTTCAAGGTTTAATTTCAAAAAATGATATAATACGACGAGTGGCCTACGCATCGTACACTAAAGGTCAACCACGACTCGTTTATCACGCAACGACCACACGTAACACACGTTGTCCACGCGGCGCCTATGCGTTTGTCACTCACGACTCTCACGAGTATCGAGCAACCATTAACATTGCCCACTCGTTGACACCGCGTTGTCCACTAGTTACCATTGAGAGATTGGAGTTGTTATAGTGTGCGAAGACCTTTACTGCGATAACCAACCCGATTGCCCAACGTAGTGATTATAGGTATTACCTCCATACGCATAAGTAATACGAGAGGCAGTTGTAGCAGTGGGCTGATACATATGAAATGAAGGGTCCACGGAAAGAACATGTCTAGTCATTTCAAATTACAGAAGAAAACCACCTTACTTTTAACAGAATAAGGTGTGAATTGCCCTCATTTTTTTAAGCACTGGACATGTTTTTTTCGTGGACCCTTCATATCGTCTTGTGGCGTGTATACGGCCACATTTCATACCATGATTATTTGAAAAAACAAGTCCCGTCAGGCGCCAAGTTTCTTACCGGTTCTTCTCGGGGTCAGTGGTGTAGGGTTAGAACCGGAAGTAGTTTTAATTTTATGTAACTTAGACCATTCAAAAGAGTTTGTTGCTATTCCAATTTGAATAAAGAATCATTTGACTTTGACTTTCAAAATCGATTTTTGCGGAAGATGTGGCCTTATTGCAGGAAAATATGGTCACTTTTACCACTCAATTCTATTTTGAGATGTGATCGTATATCAGGCACGCGACGATATAGGCTGACTATGTGATCTGATTCACTATATGACTATAAAATTTTGTTTGTCGAAACCTCATCGGGAATCGAACCCGGGATCTCCAGCTTCACAGGCAGAATCACTACCGACTGAGCCCGTCGAATGTATGTCATAATTTAGTAGTTTATTATAGCTCCCTTTGACGATCTTTGGTCCTAAAATATTTTTCATCACACTTGCTGTCTAAGCGCGCCATTGCTTGCATGCATAGCGGGAGTAATAGAAAAGTAAAATTCCCTAGGGAGTAATAGAAATGTCAGTACTTCATTTAATAACATTTAGTCTTAAAACTTATTTTTTTGTGGGCAAGTGTGATGAAAAACATTGTATGCATCACGATCGGTTAGCGGAATACTAACTCGAGTCATTAAAATCCCCTCCGCCTACGGCGTCGGGCTTCTAACACTGTCGTTAGTAATTCCGTACTTACCGCCCTTGATGCACAGTGTACCTACTATTAAAACCTCTCGAGCCTCTCTGGCTAAAGGGATAGGCGAAAACAACGTCAATTAGAAACATTTATATGCATTAAACCTACTATAAAACAGTTTCACAAACAGCTCATAAAACACCATAGCCATAAATGAACTAAGTACTAAACCTATTGTAATAAACCTAGGTCATTGACCGCGCGATTAGCACTTGTACCATCGGCGACGCTGACCATTTGTGAGCTTTATGCCGATTGTAATAAGGCTCACAAATTATTAGTAACTGTGTTGCCGTGTGTATACACGGTCACGCTATGAGGGAACTGGGTCGGTCTTGGCCATAAAAATAGGGCGGTCCTAGTTACTAGATTTCTAGCGATAATAAAAACTTCACCAAGCGTTTCAACCGCTGTGACTTCGGTAGCAGCCTTATCACATGAATCCCGTGAGAGATCGAAGAACTTTTGGGGTATATAGGTAAACGTAGTTGACAACTACCAAGATATCCTAAAATGTATGAGATATATCCACGGAATCGGGTAATAATGTTGCCACCGAAGTCACGGCTGTTGAAACGCTCAAAGAAAAGCCCAAAATATAAGTGAAAATAGTGAAAGTTTAAATCAATATATTTATTCCAAACTCGCGATTGAGTTGTGTAAGGAAATTAGCCCGGTACAACACTAGCGACAGTATCGGCATGTCACTTCACTACGGCGTCGGTGGAGCTGTCAACGGACGTTACACGGATATGGCGCGTCGCGGTTACTCTATCTTAAAATTACTGTGTGATTGCCTTGTTAACCATTTAATAAATTATGTATTAGTGATGAGGCGGTGTTTTTACCCTAACAGCTTCAGAAGTGAGATATTATCATACGCCTACTAAAGTTTATTTGACCAAAATGGGTACAATCTATTCCGCTGGTATCGGAGTCCCATTGTTGTGATTGAAATACTCGGATTCACCTGATTCTAATGAGTGAATGCACCAATTCTACTAAATGCATAATTGCTATAGTATTAATAATAAACAACGCAATCATACAAAGTACTTCGCGTAAAGGTAACCGGTAACTTCGTCGTCATGGTAACTTATCGTGGTAGGTCTGTGGCTAATGTGAATTCATCTCTTAACAGAGTTCCTAAATATTACGCACGGTAAGCTTGTTACAAAGAGGCAGATAAGAAATATAAAAAAAACCGGTGCGCGATGCACAGGTTGAAGATAATCTTAAAAGGGTGCCTCGGTTGTGTGGTGTGTGTTTTGATATGTTTTCAGATTTATAGTAAGCACTAAATATTACATTTATGTGGACCAAGAACAAACTACAAGTTAATGGTACTAGTATACCATAGTATACCCAGAGCTGCAACAGTGCTGCATAAGGCATAACACAATCAAAGCAATGTACCATGGAATAACAGGTGGATTGTTGTATGATACATAAATGTTGGAACTTAGTAATCCCATTATTTAGTTGGATTTAATTAATTGAAGTCCCAAGGTAAGAGCCGAATAAAAAAAAAGTGTACATTTAACGGTGAGTCTTAACTTATTTTAATATATTATGTCAAGTTTAGTATCATATTGACAGATTGGTCACCATTTCTCCTGAATAAGTTCCTTGTTTACATGAAGAGAAAGAGTGGAAACTGTATAGAATAATTTTGACAGTTTCATACTAATTGTACTGTTCAGTATGTATTGACAAGTGTATTGCATTGATTTGGTTTGTGAGTTTTATCTTAGGTACATTTCAATTATTATTTACCTATGAATGTGGAATACTATGAAAGCCAAGCCGTTCAATTAGGAACAGGCCAACTATAGTCTGTGATACTTAAATAACTTAGAAGATATTTTAGTAACATGGTATCATCTTCTGCATCTTTGTGGAATGTACAAAGTGACTAACATTCATAATTTGTTACAACCTATGCCATGTTCATTCACAAGAATTTGATGAAATGATCATACTCTCTCTCATCTTTTTAGTAATTATCATAATACTTCATACCTAATGATATGAAATAAGCATAAACATGCTATGCTTGTTATTCTTAATATGTGACCATATATTAGTCAGTACAGGTTATGAACTGTGCATTCTATTTGTGTACAGTCTACTACAAAAATAGGTCTTCACCTTAAGAACTCATTAATTTGTCAATATGGTGTATAGCTTCCCACTACACCTACATGCAATATTAACATTGAAGTCAACAAAATGGTAATAACTCTTTTATTATGAAATTCTACCATTTTGCAATAAGTACACTCGTGCACATATAAGACATTGAATTCCTATTAATTGTTGTTTCTAGTATGGGAAAATACTTATTTGGATTTTAAACATACAAGTACCTATTACAAGTAGGACTTAATGTAAGGCGTGAAATATGAATGCCTGATTCAGGCATCTAATGCAAATGTTTAGTATACCTACTACAAAGTCATCACCATTATCAGCTTTGTTATACAGAGATTGATGCAATGAATACTTTGGTTAGACATTGTCATGCAACGGTACAACAGTGACATGCCTTCTTGGCTCATCAAGTCATCCGCTATCTGGTTTTAACCTTATATTTCAGATGCATGTTTTCGAACAGCTACTTAAATAAACTTAGATTATCTTGAACTTTCAAGTCTTTCACAGAAGTGTCTGAGGTATTATACTGCTACATCACTTACAATGAAATGGATAAAATGATATCAATAATATTTACTTATCTAAGATTTGGGTAAGTGCAGTTGGCATATTGACTTATGGGGTTTTTGTTTCACATTGGAAGTTGAAAAATGATCTGTTGGAAGAATGCATAACCTACAAGGTAAATTGCTTATTTAAAATGTTTAATGATTCTAACCTATTCACTGTTATTCATCATCATCATAATGATTAAAGTTGCCAGTTACATGAGAAGTTCAGTTGAGGCCACTTCATTATTTAACAATTTAATATTCATTTCACCCTCAAGGTATAACTGATATGTATTACAATTATGCAAGACGCATCATGAACAATACATTTATGTATATGACAATTGCACACAATAAATGTGTTCAGTGCTTTATAATTTGTCCAGTTACAGAGATGCTGTGTTGGGTATGATACATTTGTGCAGTACATATAGTTTCTTTAAATACATGGGAACCTCAATAATACGAACCCTCAATGTGGCAAACCTTGATAAATGGTAATACTATTAAAATTTATATCTATTGAATCAACAAAACATATTTAAGGAATTTTTGCAATGTGCTTACCTTTTATGGAGCTGCTTGGAAGTGAACAGCCAAGTTCCATATGATTATTATCATGGGACTTATGGACTGGTGTTATTGTTATATACCATTTTATGAACTTGTGTCTCTTACAGAATATAGTTACTGAAATGTTGTGGTTTACATAGCAAATCCTGTTTCTTATAAAGTACACTACGATGATATGATGACATGCAGAGAATTCTTTTCACAGGTTTAATTATTGAATCCAGCATGTACCTATATGAATGCTCTTAGTGTACAATGTTCACTATGAAATGATGATGTTCAAGAATTCTCAGATTAAGAACTGAGTTAATTGGAAGAGGTGATTCTTGCCTTGTGGTTTAATGATAATGACCCAATCTTTTGCAGGTTTGATGAATTTTGTCTAATGAAAAATGCTTTGGTTATACAGCGTTATATGACCATTCATGATAGTAGATTCATGCTGGGCAGCAGCGTCATCATAGTGGACTGGGATAGGCTGATGATGTGACATATTACAGTGTTCACTATAAAAAGAATATGTTCACAAATACTCAGATTGGTACCTGAGTTAATGAAACACGTCCATCCTAATTTATAGTTTGGTGCTGATGTTGCCCACTATTATAAACTTAAAAGTGTGTCTTTTATTGTTTTCTGAATGGCTCATTATTACATTATTGACACCTGCTATTTCTCCATAAATCAGAAGGGAGACATCCAAACTTATGAGTTACTTTAACATTGTCGTTATGGCAGTTGATTATTTGCTCCTAGCTTAAGTGCTAGGTGGTGTATGAGTTCGGAGTTATGTTATCCGTTGATATTATTACGAAAGAGTCTTGCTATCATTCAAATAAGATCTCAATTCTAGTTATTCACTTGCTCCTTGGTTGAGACCTAGGCTGCCTGTGAAATCAAATGACATTGTAATTGCCCGTAAGGTTACTCCTCGATTAAGAACTTGGTGGTGTTACGGTGTATGAGATCTCGTTTATATTTTGTTGCCAACTATTGTTACTTAACTATTAATTGTGATCTGATTCTTTAGTCATATAAAACATCTGGGCTGGCGCCTCCATGGCGGTCCTAGATAATACATTTGGGCTGGCGCCTCCATGGCGGTCCTAGATAATACGTTTGGGCTGGCGCCTCCTTGGCGGTCCTAGATAATACATTTGGACTGGCGCCTCCATGGCGGTCCTAGATAATACATTTGGGCTGGCGCCTCCATGGCGGTCCTGGATAATACATGTGGACTGACGCCTTAGTGGCGGTCCTGGATAATACATGTGGACTGGCGCCCCAGTGGCGGTCCTGGATAATACATGTGGACTGGCGCCCCAGTGGCGGTCCTGGATAATACATGTGGACTGGCGCCCCAGTGGCGGTCCTGGATAATACATGTGGACTGACGCCTTAGTGGCGGTCCTGGATAATACATGTGGACTGATGCCTTAGTGGCGGTCCTGGATAATACATGTGGACTGGCGCCCCAGTGGCGGTCCTGGATAATACATGTGGACTGGCGCCCCAGTGGCGGTTCTGGATAATACATGTGGACTGACGCCCCAGTGGCGGTCCTGGATAATACATGTGGACTGGCGCCCCAGTGGCGGTCCTGGATAATACATGTGGACTGGCGCCCCAGTGGCGGTCCTGGATAATACATGTGGACTGACGCCCCAGTGGCGGTCCTGGATAATACATGTGGACTGACGCCCCAGTGGCGGTCCTGGATAATACATGTGGACTGGCGCCCCAGTGGCGGTCCTGGATAATACATGTGGACTGACGCCCCAGTGGCGGTCCTGGATAATACATGTGGACTGGCGCCCCAGTGGCGGTCCTGGATAATACATGTGGACTGGCGCCCCAGTGGCGGTCCTGGATAATACATGTGGGCTGGCGCCTCAGTGGCGGTCCTGGATAAAACATTTGGGCTGGCGCCGAGAGGCGGTCTATATCAAATACTGGTTCCATTGCGATCTGGCAGTTAATTCATATGTTTTATGACCTTATATCGTGTTGTTTTAACCTCATTCCTTAGCAGGGCAAGCCTGGAAACGGGCGTCTGTTTGTCTAGCTGAGTATATGTAAGGTGCACGCAGCGGGTCTTACGCATTGCTGCCGGAACGCGTCAGTTGACGAATTCACCGCACTGGCAGACTTCGCCGTAACCCAGGCGCGGGAGCGGCTATGTACGCGCTTCTGCGCGAGTCATCGGTGACTAGTACGGACACAAGCAGTCATCCCAAGGCGCTCTACGTCGCCGGATACAACTGTGAGCTTGTTCCATTACTTTATTGGCATTATAACATTCATCATTCGAGGAATGTGTACATCAGTAATTGTGTGATTATTCAAAAATCAATGATATCATGTTACTCGTAAGTCTGTCTGTACTGTGTATAATCAAACAAATTCGCAATTAGCCAGCGAACACTTGACTGATTTCATGATGTTACATTTATTTTATTAATGTCATTAATCCTTTAAAAAATGCTACTAGATGGCGCTGTCCTAAGTGCATAATAGTCTCATACATAATGGCGATATATTTACAAGTTCAATGTCAAAAAAAAAAAAGAAAAAGAGTTTTCATTAATTGCACATCATGCAAGTAAATGATATCACTTTAATCTTGGAATCGCTCAATGAAGGTATTAAAATTTGTATACTGACTATACTAAAGATTTAAAAAAAAAAAGGGGGTTGACCTGGTTCTTGCCACTCCACATTAGCACAATTATAATAAGCCCAGTTGATAAAAGGTACATCGTCATTTGAACATATCTTGTCTGTCTGTCCATGTTACGCTTGACACTGACGAAATCGACGAATCGGTTCGTGGACGACGGAACGTCGCACATGTTATAGATTCATGGCATTCAAGACCTGTGTATGCGTTACGCTTAAAATGCATTTGTTCAATTCGCAGTGTATTGAACCTATGAGACTTCAGTCACACAATTTGGGTGCTGGGGCTGTGAAAGTTAGCGGCCTACGGTGAGCTTCTGTGAAGACCTGAATAATTGACCTTCGGGCCGAAGGTTTGGTCAGTGAATGGCCGAACTGTAAGGAAATTAGCCCGGTACAACACTAGCGACAGTATCGGCATGTCACTTCACTACGGCGTCGGTGGAGCTGTCAACGGACGTTACACGGATATGGCGCGTCGCGGTTACTCTATCTTAAAATTACTGTGTGATTGCCTTGTTAACCATTTAATAAATTATGTATTAGTGATGAGGCGGTGTTTTTACCCTAACAGCTGTAAAACGAAAATATAGCCACCATTTACCTAAGAAAGGCCTTTGACACTGTTTCTCTTTCAATTCTTTTACATAAATTGGAAAAAATCGGAATAAGAGGAACTACGCTAGCATTATTTGAAGACTACCTTAAAAATAGAACCCAGAAAACTAAGTTGGATAACTGTTTCAGTGAAGCTAAGGAAGTTACTTGCGGCGTTCCTCAAGGCAGTGTGCTGGGTCCTACGCTTTTCCTTATTTATATTAACGATTTGTGTAATAAAAAAATGGTTAATGCTAAAATCTACTGTTATGCCGATGACACAGCTGTTACTTTTACTGGCAAAACATGGAATGACGTAAGGACGAATGCTGAGAATGGCCTAAGACAAATAGGAAAATATCTTAACAATAATAAACTTACTCTTAATACTGACAAAACCACTTATATATGTTTCGGTATCTACAGTGACTCTCAGCCCTGTGAGGACTATACAATCAAAATTCACAATTGCAGCAATACTTCTAGCACCGCAAACTGTACTTGCCCAATCATCAAAAAAGTAGCCCACACAAAATATTTAGGTATTTATTTAGATCAGCGCCTCTCCTGGTATCCACATCTTGAGCATGTTTCTGGAAGACTCCGTAAGCTAACTTGGATTTTTAAAACTTTAAGAGATGTCGTGCCAAAAGTAAATATTAATCTGATGAGTCCCAATAGGGATCTTTTAAAAGAAATTTATGTATCCTTGGTTCAATCGGTGTTGATATATTGCATTCCTGTTTGGGGTGGGGCAGCAAAGACCAAATACTTGCAGGTGGAAAGGTCACAACGTGGCTTAATTAAAGTAATGTATCATAAAAAAAGAAGATACTCTACAGAACTACTTTATACTTTATCTAGCCTCCTTACAGTTAGACAACTTTACATAAACTGTACGGTCTTGAAAATGCATAGGTCACTGCCATATGATCCTAGCATAATCAATAAAAGAAGGAAGGATGTGGTTGTAGTAGTGTCAAAAACTGGAACCATATTTGCAAGAAAGCAATTTTCAAGTTTATCTAAACACCTGTATAATGTTGCGAATAAACATCTTAATATATATAGCAAAACTTACCATCACTGTAAAACAGTTATTCCAAAATGGCTTATGGGAAAAAAATACAATGAGACCGAGCAACTTCTTCAACTGTGACATACCTACTCCCACCCAATAAACACACACTCACACACACACACACACACGAACACACACACACACACACACACACACACACACACACACACAAAATGGTTTCTTAAATGTAATTAATGATATTTATACTCCTGATTATTGTACTACAGTAATATATCTCGATATGCATTTAAACAAATAATAATTTATAATTTATGGTTGTTAGAAGAGCGGGACGTCTCAACACAGGCATTGTTAGCCTAAAGAGAGGTCCCAGCAAAATTGTATGTTATGTCTGTATTTTGTGAATAAAGTTATTATTATTATTATTATTCCTCTTTATTTATTATGTGTCTCGGGTTAGGTGTTTTACAATATGATTATAAAAGTAAAATACAATACAACATACAAAAAAGATACAAAACATATAAACACATTATAAAAAACCTAACCTAGAGGGCCGCCGGCAGCGGAGCGGGCCCAAGCTGCCGGTGGTTAGGGCTACAGGGAGAGGAACCGCCGGACTATGCGCGCCGGGTCCAGGATTACCGCCTTCTGCATCTGACCCTTGATCCAACCACCTAGCGAGAGCCTCTTGAGGTGTTGATCGAGGCTCTTCGCTATGAGACCATTCGCAGAAACAACTATCGGCACAATGATCGCCGAATCAACGTCCCACATGTCGGTTACCTCGTGAGCCAAGTCAAGGTACTTACTGGCTTTGTCCTTCTCGGCCTTCACGAGGTTCTCGTCATGGGGGACGGTGATGTCGATGAGCATTGCCCGGCGTTGCGATCGATCTATCAGCACGATATCAGGCTTATTGGCTACAATAGTCCTGTCCGTGATGATAGATCGATCCCAATAGAGCGTGGCACGACCATTTTCGAGAACTGCCGCAGGTGTGTACTTATAGTGAGGCACTTCGAAGCCCACGAGGCCGTATTGAAGAGCAAGCTGCTGGTGTATAATCCTGGCTACGAGGTTGTGTCTGTGCAAGTACTCGGTGTTAACAATCTGAGAACAACCGGAAATAATATGCCTGAGTGACTCACCGGGACGGCGGCATGCCCGACAAATGTCGACCGTACCGTCCTTCAGGATATACCTCCGGTAGTTATTCGTCATGATAACCTCGTCAGCAATTGCACAGGCAAAACCCTCGGTTTCTCCGAAGAGGTCCCCGAATCGTAGCCAGTTCACCGACGCGAGCAGATCTACGTCAGGTCCCGTGAGGGCTTTGTAGAACCGCCCGTGTAGCTCCTTGCTCTTCCATACCGCCTTGCGGTCCTCGGTGCTTAGCACCACAGGTCTGCGCCAGTTCTCTTTTGCCAAGGAGAGCGGCGTGAGGTTCCGGTCTACTGCCACCACATCTCGATGCATCCCGCACTCATTGTTAAGAAAATAGTTTCTAAGATTGTACACCTCGCGGTTGTGGAGGTCTTTGGCATTTAAGAAGCCGCGGCCTCCACATTTACGCGGGATGTACAATCTCATAACTGATGAGCGCGGGTGTAACATTCGATGTGTGGTAAGCAGTGTACGGACCCTTCGATCCAGGGCGTCCAGCTCGGTCTGAGTCCACCTTAGTATGCCAAAGGAGTATGTGAGTATGGGTATTACCCAGGCGTTGAAGGCGCGCACTTTGTTGCCTCCTGACAAAAGACTGTTAAGTACTTTTGTGAGCCGGCTGAAAAAGCGCTCCTTCACCGCCTGTCTAATTCCCATATCTTCAATACCCAAAGACTGTGACATACCAAGGTATTTATAGGTTTCTGCTTCCGAGATAGATCTGAACGACATTGTCTCAGAAAGCTGTAAATTTGTTGAATTTACTACTTTCCCCCGCTGCACATGCATAACCGCACACTTATCGACACCAAACTCCATTTTGATGGCACTACTGAAAACTTCTGTGGTTCGCAGTAGCTCCAACAAGTCTTGGCTATTTGGCGCAAATAATTTGAGATCATCCATGTACAGAAGGTGAGAAATGACTTCACCCTCTCTCCGAAGCCGGCAACCTAGTCCTGAATCCTTCAGCAGGGTGCTGAGCGGATTCAGAGCTAGGCAGAACCATAAGGGACTCAGACTGTCACCCTGGAATATTCCTCGCTCGATCCTTATTAAGTCCTGCGGACCAGAGGGGCCATCCCCGCCTCCTGGTTGACGAAGGACTGTGGTCCACTGCCTCATACACGCGCCAAGAAAGGATCTTAAAGTTGCATTAACTTTATACAGCTCCAAGACCCTTTCCAACCATGAATGAGGCACCGAATCATAGGCCTTCTTATAGTCAATCCAAGCAGCGGAGAGGGCCCCTTTGTTACGCCGGACTTGCTGGCAAATGGTCATGTCAATGAGGAGGAGCTCTTTAGTACCACGGGACCCAACCCTACATCCATTTTGAGCAGGAGCCAAAACATTGTTCGCAACAATGTGCGTGTTAATTTTAACTCTCAAAATGGATGTAAGGAGCTTGTACATTGTGGGCAAGCACGTGATGGGTCGGTAGTTCTTCGCTTCCGTGGTACTACCGGACTTGTAGAGCAGGAAGGTTACTCCAGTTGTTAAGGAAGGTGGCAGGGAACCGCGCTCGAGGGCTTGTTGGAATTGCGTTGCCAATCGTGAGTGCGAGCATCGAAACCATTTTAGCCAGAAGTTGTGCAATCCATCCGGCCCAGGACTTTTCCAGTTCTGAGTCGTGCGGAGAGCACAACTTACGTCATCGGGGCTGATGGTAACTGCCCCCATAGGTTCGATGGTCTCGCATTCACGTTCGACAACGGTCATCCATTCACCCTCGGTGTGTCCGACGGGCGCTGACCAGATACTACGCCAGAAATCACTCATAGCAGTAGCATCCGGCAACCGCGCGTCGGACACACGGCAGTCGGTTTCCTCCCACTTTCGGTAAACCTTCCTTTGGTCACTCTGGAAAAGGCGATTCTGCTGGAATCGGTTCACACGCTCTCTGTAGCGGCGAATACGGTTTGCCCATGCATAAACCTTCTGCTTCAGAAAGTCGATGCGCTCTGTGAGGTTGGCCATGTAGTCGCGGGGTGCAATACCCGTTCCCGCGAACGCCTGGTTCACAAAGCGCATTACTCGGGGGCGGTTGTTACCCCCCCTGAAGCAGATCAGCTTTGCAATGAGAGTCCTAAACGAGTCGATACGACGCTCGATCCGCACCTGCCATGCGGGGTCACCTCCGGCGGTCCTAGGTGCACGGTCAGAGTCCGGAAACTTGACTCGAGCAACACGGCACGCCGCGATGGCCCCGCAGTACATGATCGAGTGCGTATCTTCCAAATCTTTACTGGATCGTATATACGGCTCCAGTAAAGCGTTTAGGGCTCCCATCAACGCTAGATTGCGCCTATTCATGGGCAAACGTGGTAATCGTGGCCTAGATTCGGGTGTGAAGCGATGCTGCATAATCGCCTCTTCCAGAGTCCTCCTCAATTGCTCATTGTCTGAAGTACTCACACTGAGGTTCGTAACGTCATCCCCGTCGGCACTGGGATCAACCCGCGGTGCCCCCGGTGTCAGGTCGGGTGCCGGCACCGGATCCGGCGACATGGCGGGCGGGTCCCGCGCCGAAGCGGAGGCCGCACGAACAGGGAGAGCCTCCAGGCGAAGCCGATCAAGTGTCGAGTCATCCAGCCGCTTTAATCGTTGGATGACTCGCACTTGATCCGATAATCGCTGCGCAGTCACATTTATGGTTGGTTCAAGGGCCTGAAACAGAGGAAGCATCCGGACACGATACGCGGATAGATTAGTTTCTCCCTCTGTAGCCCCATAGTAGGCGCGCATGACGTTCTCGTTCATGGATTGAGACCATTGCATGCGTCGCACTACACCACCGGCAGCGGGAGCCGTGGGCGGGGCAGGATGTCCCGCGGGCCCCAAGCGTGCCGGCAGCGGTGGCCGTCCGCGTCGCGCAGGTGGTCGTGGCGGCGGCGGCGGCGGTCCGCGCTCGTCGCTCGACTCGCTGGTGTCGGGTGCAGTGGCGAATTCTTCACCCGACGACGATTCCGAAGAGGAGGAGGAGGACGAGGCGGACGATGGTAGGACGAGGCGGACGATGGACGATTATTATTATTATTATTATTATTATTTACTGTCCATTCCAATTTAAACGACTTTAAAATAACTATAAATCGACAACCCTAGCAGAATCACAATGAATTGCATGCAATGTATACAAAAATCAGTCTTAGGTCAGTCGTTTAGGGTTGAAATAACAAAGACTGCGTATCTAGGTTTATGCCTCACGCTCGTGGCTGAGATTGTCAATATTAACCCTTACTATGCGCTTGCGCAATATACTGGTTAGGGAAGGGTCCCGGTTCTGAGTTTGTACGGCGAGAACCGGGAATTCCCGGTTCCGGCACTGTACTTGTATAGAAAGTTAGAAAGCCAGCTATGCTATTCTCTTATTCACACATTCGACGCTGCGTTCGTCAACGAGCTTGACGTCGAGACAGCCTTGTCTAAAATCCTAGCTGTTTTATTTGACATTCGGAATCGAGGCTGTGAGCGAGGTTGTGGGCGAGTTCGTCGCTGTTTTTCGTTAGAGAATACGAAGTTCGTATATTAAACGTCAAACTCTCGACGCAGTGTAGTTCCAGCTCACGCCGCATTCGTCGCCAAGCACTAGTGTCGTTTAAAGTACATTAGCCCCTCGTATGCGTCCTGTCAAATTACGTTACTGAAAAAGTGACCTTGACACTTAAAACAATAGATTTAAATTCCCACGCACGGATCCGTGTCTAAGCATACGAGGGGTTAATGAATACGATTTTTAGGCTCGACGTTGCCGCAGCGCTGACACTGCGCTGACAGCAAGGCGGTTTCCTTAGTGAATAACACTGCAGAACCGGCCGCCCACCCTAATACTAGTTGGCATTTCTATGGGCCATACGAAAATAATACAATACGATAAAATTGTGACATAACGGTTTGTTTATTAGTCGGTTAAAAAAAGTATTATGTATCGAAATCGGTTGGCTTGGTATTGAGTTTTAAGACAAATGGATGAATAACTCAATATCACGACAAGCAATTTAGATAATTCTTTTTTTAATCGAATTCTAATTAAACTGCGATGATGGGATCTTGGCATAATTTTCTGTTGGTGCCGACACGGACATACCTAATCGATAAAATAATTCACGGTGGTCAAAACGCTTAACTAATAACTACATTTTTTGCAATGAACCCAAAAGAACACTGTGCATTTTATGTTCCCAAACAACACTCGAAAATGTGATAATTATTTTTATTAGCAGTTTCACCTTTTTTTTACATTACAAGCCTTGTCAAGATAAACGTCGTCGATTACATGTAATTTAAGGCGGTTCGGCCAAATTAAAAAAGTGACCTTTTTGGGAACCGGTCCTTTTGGCCATCGAGGAGTCAATGACTGCATGATGTCAGATTTAGATCATCTCGTGACAGAAAATAAAAATAAAGTCGTGTGAATCATTTTCAACGTAGAAAGTCTATAATCCGGCAGCTTTAGTGTGGATGAGAGCCGAATAACAAAACAATATCCTCAGTCCACTGCTAGACAGGCTGCGACCATATACGAGTATGACATGGACGTCTAACGCCAGCTCGAACATGCCCCCAAAAACAATTGTTCAATCGTGCCAAGATGGGCAAGACAGCGCTTTTCTTAACACCGCGCAAATTTCGGCGCAACATCTTTGACAAACGTTTATAGAATATAGCCAATCAAAACTTTGATTGATGGACCAATCACACGTATTTCTAAATGGCGTTTTAAGTTTTTGTAGGTTTTTATTAAAATTCATTACCGTGATGCATTGAAGAGGGGATGACAGTTGTCAACTAAAATTCAGGACTGTTTTTGAAAAGTAATTTAGTATGGCGTGCGGCTTCCATGTTTTATTTGTTCGTAGTAGACAGCGCATTTTATAGCTAGTGTTAGATATATCGCACACCTAGATCAAAACAGTATTAACTCAAAATGTATGTATTTTTTAATTACGGGTAAATTTGAGATCTATGAACTTTGTAGATCACGAATATACCCTTAGCTAAAACACAGATAAATTTGGCTAATATATTATATTAGCCGTGTGGTGACGGCAGTAAGAATACATTTGTTACCACCCCAACTCCTCCTGTGGGTGTCGTAAAAGTCGACTAAGGGATTGAAGTGTCACTGACCATTATTTGATGAAAGATTGATGATGGGCAGCAGCGTCATAATAGTGGACGCATTACTGCGATCGCCAATCCGCTTGCGATTATGGGCAATTACCTCCTAATGCGTCTACACGCATAGTTAAATAGGAGAGGCCTACGTCCAGCAGTGGACTATCATAGGCTGATGATGATGTGTGTTAGATGGATCTATATCTGAATCCCTAACGTTTTATGACCTATTTTTACATTCACTAACGTTTTATGTCCGAATGATCATTTGTCCTAACGCTCATATGCCATATCTTTAATTTTCCTAATATCGTATGGATGATTTTTGTTTTCCCTAATGCGTTATATCCTAATCATCATTTTCCATATCAATTATTCATCCTAACGTTATATGCAATAATAGTCATGTATCATAATTGTCAGTAAGCCTAATGATCGATAATCCTAATAATCGTATTTCCTAACTTTGTATGGCCTATTGCAGTTTATCCTATATCTGTAAGCTACTGACCTGACGGGTCAGAGTATAGCAAAGGGGGCGCGGGAAATTTTTTGATGGGGGTGGTGTCATTATAACACGTATTTTTTTATGCTATCGTAGGACGCTAAAATAAGCATGTTTTGTATGGACAACTTGTCTAACTTGATAATTACCAAGATATCGGCTCCTAAATAAGATTTAATTTTGGTGAACAAAATTACGATGAATGTTGTGTGAAATATTTTTTTTTTAATTTGTGGTCGAATATCTCGGCCATTTTTGATTTTGGGGAAAAGTGTTCTGGGTTGCGACAAAAAAAATAACCTCGAAGACTAACCCTCCTGTAACCTAACCTATCCGAGTCGGATCTGCCCTGGAAGGTTTTGTTCGCTCGCTCCGCTCGCTCACTGCAGATTTAGTCCCCAATGTCCCCATTCATTAGTAATTTTGACCAAAACCAAATTTTGGGTCTATATCGGGTGGCATAATGTTTTTATTTCGAAAAATTTGTCGCATAACAACTTTACGCCGAAAAATGAATGGCATAAATATTGTTGCGCATATTTTTGCTATGCCGAAATTGTTAATCCTAACTTGGTTGTTCCTAAATATTGTTTGTCCTAATGATTTTCGTGTCTCATGTATATGCATCGAAAAATTATTGTGCATAATGGTGATGTTCCTACTATTTAATGTACTAATAGTGATTACCTACCTTTAACTAGCTTTAAAAATATTTTTTTATTTTTTATACTTAACTATTACTAAATAATTCGCCCTGTTGTCCAAAGAATTTAAGTGAGCAAGTTTGACCTGGGAACCGGTCGACGAAGCCCCGCTGCGCGGGGCTTCTATTTCCGCTCTAAGGGATAAAAGGTACCTAACGAACCTATCCAGGTTAAGGTAGGGGATGTTCAGATTATTTCTTTTTTAATGCGGGGGGCTTCGCCCCCCGAGCCCCCCTGGTGGGGGGCTTCGCCCCCCCGTCCCCCCTTTTTTTGGCTTTGTAAGTATGAGGATGTGTAAACAATTGATTAAAAATACTTAAGTATTTAAAAACTACGCCATTCACTCCGCCCTAGTTTCGAAACCTAACCAATCCACGTCGGTTTTACCCTGGTTTATTACTTGAACATTTTTTTTAACCATTCACCCTGTTGTTCAAATGTTTTGCATGTTGTTATTAAAATGCCTTTTTGAATGAAATTTCGGACATGATAAAAGTAGGCGCAGTGAAAATTGACAGTTCGAGTAGTAGGGTAAACAATATTTATTACAATGAACATTAGGATTATTATGCTTTAGGTCATTCGACGTTCGAGTAATCAATATTAGAATAAATATGGTGTAGGTATTTTAAACGTGTATGCGCAAAATTAAGTAGGCTAAACAAGTAGTATGCCATGTAACATAATGCCAAACATTCTCGGCCAAAAAAATTTAGGACAATCGACGTTATGCGACACGACAGGCACCCCCAAATTTTATTTAGGAGCCAAAATCTCTCTAAAATTAAAAAAAAAATTGTGTAACCGACATTATGATTAAATATTGTTAGGTATGGCTATTGATCGCTAGGGCTTCTGTCTCTTAGGACAACAACATTTAGGCTAAATGACATGAGGTGAAACGTTATTAGGGATTTCGAAGAATATGGAAAATAACATTAGGGGTTTTAACAGTTATGGTAAAAAATTATTTGGGCAAGTGAGTTTTAGGACAATCATTACATTATGGAAAATGAGTGTTATTGCAACTGATCGATAGGACTAATGCCCATTAGTGCAAAACAGTTCGGGCAAGTGATTTTAGGACAAACGATGTTAGGGATCTCGAGGGAGACCCGTGTTAGATATATGTTTATACATGGTCGCTGACTGGACTAAACTAGATTCTGTATAAGGGAAAGACGTGTTTTTTTATCAAACGTGAAATTCAACCAATTAAGGGCTTAACGAGTAATCGTTTGACATTTAGAAATGTCAGTTTTATACAAGTGGTTTATGTGAAAGTGACATTTATAGCCAGTTAAGTAATACGTGTAGGTACTAGGTACCTTATTATAGTTATTATAAGGACTGAATTTACGAAATCGTTATACGAAATAGTTATCTGTTTTTGCGTCTAAGACCTACTTGTACAATCTAGTTAACTGGGTAAGTCCATACATTTTTGACACTTCTGTTCTTCCATTTAACCTATTATTATAAACCTAATTTGAGATTGTGCAAGTGGTATATGGTAAGCTACGAATTGGGACCATTTGCTAAAGTTATAGTGGATAAAAAGTCATCAGATACCTATATCGCACCACCCTGGGGTGGTCTCAAATATTTGAGCAGGCTTCGATTGCTATGGCGTTAGAGTGCGTGATCCGATATCTCTAATAGCGACTGTACAGTCGACGTCAAAGACATCGTTACGGCTTAGGTGCCAAAAATATATATACACGACCTTAATACCAAGGCAATAAAGTCGTGTAAATATATTTTTGGCACCTAAACCGTAACGATATCTTTGACGTCGACTGTACAAAGGAAAAGACGGAGCCCTGCGCCCGCGCCGTTTAGGAATAAAATTAAAAAGTGTGTGAAATTTTATATTTGGAGCGGCGGAAGCACATTCCGGCGCGCGCTAATTCGGTCACGCGGGCCGCTCTATAAACTGCTGGAGATGCGCGGGGAGATGGGAAAACTAATGGGGTGCTGGGATAGGACAAGCCTATTCGAATTTTCGGATATTGTTATTCGCGGACAGTTTCACTGTCTCTTAGACACTGGTCTCACATGAACTATGGGCTATAAACAAGAACAAAAGATACGTACTCCAGTGTAAATAATAGAGACACGGCGATACTCGCCCGGCGGTGATAGCTGATAGCTGGGCGAGCATAGCCGTGTCTCTTTTATTTACACGGGAGTACGTATCTTTTGTTCTTACTCTCAGGAGTTTTGAAAATTCATTACCGTGATGCATTGAAGAGGGGATGACAGTTGTCAACTAAAATTCAGGACTGTTTTTGAAAAGTAATTTAGTATGGCGTGCGGCTTCCATGTTTTATTTGTTCGTAGTAGACAGCGCATTTTATAGCTAGTGTTAGATATATCGCACACCTAGATCAAAACAGTATTAACTCAAAATGTATGTATTTTTTAATTACGGGTAAATTTGAGATCTATGAACTTTGTAGATCACGAATATACCCTTAGCTAAAACACAGATAAATTTGGCTAATATATTATATTAGCCGTGTGGTGACGGCAGTAAGAATACATTTGTTACCACCCCAACTCCTCCTGTGGGTGTCGTAAAAGTCGACTAAGGGATTGAAGTGTCACTGAGCATTATTTGATGAAAGATTGATGATGGGCAGCAGCGTCATAATAGTGGACGCATTACTGCGATCGCCAATCCGCTTGCGATTATGGGCAATTACCTCCTAATGCGTCTACACGCATAGTTAAATAGGAGAGGCCTACGTCCAGCAGTGGACTATCATAGGCTGATGATGACGTGTGTTAGATATATGTTTATACATGGCCGCTGACTGGACTAAACTAGATTCTGAATAAGGGAAAGATGTGTTTTTTTATCAAACGTGAAATTCAACCAATTAAGGGCTTAATGAGTAATCGTTTGACATTTAGAAATGTCAGTTTTATACAAGTGGTTGATGTGAAATTGAAATTTATAGCCAGTTAAGTAATACGTGTAGGTACCTTATTATAAGGACTGAATTTGCGAAATCTATACGAATTAGGTTTCTGTTTATGCGTCTAAGACCTACTTGTACAATCTCGCGTTAACACAGGGTTAACCGGGTAAGTCCATGCATTTTTGACACTTGTGACCATTTAACCTATTATTATAAACCTAATTTGAGATTGTGCAAGTGGTATATGGTAAGCTACGAATTGGGACCATTTGCTAAAGTTATAGTGGATAAAAAGTCATCAGATACCTATATCGCACCACCCTGGGGTGGTCACAAATATTTGAGCAGGCTTCGATTGCTATGGCGTTAGAGTGCGTGATCCGATATCTCTAATAGCGACTGTACAGTCGACGTCAAAGACATCGTTACGGCTTAGGTGCCAAAAATATATATACACGACCTTAATACCAAGGCAATAAAGTCGTGTAAATATATTTTTGGCACCTAAACCGTAACGATATCTTTGACGTCGACTGTACAAAGGAAAAGACGGAGCCCTGCGCCCGCGCCGTTTAGGAATAAAATTAAAAAGTGTGTGAAATTTTATATTTGGAGCGGCGGAAGCACATTCCGGCGCGCGCTAATTCGGTCACGCGGGCCGCTCTATAAACTGCTGGAGATGCGCGGGGAGATGGGAAAACTAATGGGGTGCTGGGATAGGACAAGCCTATTCGAATTTTCGGATATTGTTATTCGCGGACAGTTTCACTGTCTCTTAGACACTGGTCTCACATGAACTATGGGCTATAAACAAGAACAAAAGATACGTACTCCAGTGTAAATAATAGAGACACGGCGATACTCGCCCGGCGGGTGATAGCTGATAGCTGGGCGAGCATAGCCGTGTCTCTTTTATTTACACGGGAGTACGTATCTTTTGTTCTTACTCTCAGGAGTTTTGACAATTCATTACCGTGATGCATTGAAGAGGGGATGACAGTTGTCAACTAAAATTCAGGACTGTTTTTGAAAAGTAATTTAGTATGGCGTGCGGCTTCCATGTTTTATTTGTTCGTAGTAGACAGCGCATTTTATAGCTAGTGTTAGATATATCGCACACCTAGATCAAAACAGTATTAACTCAAAATGTATGTATTTTTTAATTACGGGTAAATTTGAGATCTATGAACTTTGTAGATCACGAATATACCCTTAGCTAAAACACAGATAAATTTGGCTAATATATTATATTAGCCGTGTGGTGACGGCAGTAAGAATACATTTGTTACCACCCCAACTCCTCCTGTGGGTGTCGTAAAAGTCGACTAAGGGATTGAAGTGTCACTGAGCATTATTTGATGAAAGATTGATGATGGGCAGCAGCGTCATAATAGTGGACGCATTACTGCGATCGCCAATCCGCTTGCGATTATGGGCAATTACCTCCTAATGCGTCTACACGCATAGTTAAATAGGAGAGGCCTACGTCCAGCAGTGGACTATCATAGGCTGATGATGACGTGTGTTAGATATATGTTTATACATGGCCGCTGACTGGACTAAACTAGATTCTGAATAAGGGAAAGATGTGTTTTTTTATCAAACGTGAAATTCAACCAATTAAGGGCTTAATGAGTAATCGTTTGACATTTAGAAATGTCAGTTTTATACAAGTGGTTGATGTGAAATTGAAATTTATAGCCAGTTAAGTAATACGTGTAGGTACCTTATTATAAGGACTGAATTTGCGAAATCTATACGAATTAGGTTTCTGTTTATGCGTCTAAGACCTACTTGTACAATCTCGCGTTAACACAGGGTTAACCGGGTAAGTCCATGCATTTTTGACACTTGTGACCATTTAACCTATTATTATAAACCTAATTTGAGATTGTGCAAGTGGTATATGGTAAGCTACGAATTGGGACCATTTGCTAAAGTTATAGTGGATAAAAAGTCATCAGATACCTATATCGCACCACCCTGGGGTGGTCACAAATATTTGAGCAGGCTTCGATTGCTATGGCGTTAGAGTGCGTGATCCGATATCTCTAATAGCGACTGTACAGTCGACGTCAAAGACATCGTTACGGCTTAGGTGCCAAAAATATATATACACGACCTTAATACCAAGGCAATAAAGTCGTGTAAATATATTTTTGGCACCTAAACCGTAACGATATCTTTGACGTCGACTGTACAAAGGAAAAGACGGAGCCCTGCGCCCGCGCCGTTTAGGAATAAAATTAAAAAGTGTGTGAAATTTTATATTTGGAGCGGCGGAAGCACATTCCGGCGCGCGCTAATTCGGTCACGCGGGCCGCTCTATAAACTGCTGGAGATGCGCGGGGAGATGGGAAAACTAATGGGGTGCTGGGATAGGACAAGCCTATTCGAATTTTCGGATATTGTTATTCGCGGACAGTTTCACTGTCTCTTAGACACTGGTCTCACATGAACTATGGGCTATAAACAAGAACAAAAGATACGTACTCCAGTGTAAATAATAGAGACACGGCGATACTCGCCCGGCGGTGATAGCTGATAGCTGGGCGAGCATAGCCGTGTCTCTTTTATTTACACGGGAGTACGTATCTTTTGTTCTTACTCTCAGGAGTTTTGACAATACTATTCTTTGTGTCTGTTTACAATTACAATCTTTTGACAGAGTTGGGATATTTACTTATAAATGCATGTAGGCCAGACTAGTAAGTTGATTCGACATTTACCCTTCTAAAAATTTTTTTTTTATTGTTTGTGTATTCGGATTATCCCGTAAATGTTCCCATCAACTTAATACAATATTAATACTTTCGGCATCGGTGACACAACGTATGTGATCAAAAAAATGTTAGTCATATGTCGATGACACACAAATCTTATTACTAGCATAAATCAAATGCTAACTCCTATACCAGCGGTATAGAATTACGAATGTTTTTGACACACCTGTTGTGTCGCCGGCATATAAGTACAACATTTCCGCTCACACAACGACTTACATGGATGTCCGTAATTAAGAAAGACCTAGAGAATAAGAATATAGACCCAACGACGACCCAGAACAGATATAACTGGAAAAAAATTGATTAGGAGAGCCGACCCCAAATGAAAATGGGATAAGGCCAGATAAAGAAGTAGATTTCCGCTCACACAACGTCTATTGGATGAGATAATTTGGATCGGTATACCTATCTTTAGCACTTGGCCCTTGCCGTCCTTGCAATTTGCATCTCTTTTTCAGTTTTGTTCATTCGTCTTGTCTTATTTGTGATGGAATTGTAAAATCGTATCGTTCCGTAACGACAATCTAACAAATCGAATGTTCGAGAAATGGAACCCAGATATAATGTGTCTCTTTAAAAAGTAAACATATGGCGTTATCTGCACATGATGTATCAGACACACCCAACACGGGCGATGATTAATGATCTAATGATTCAACGGCGCATGCGTAAACAAGGCATTGTAAACACACTTTATAGCTTACCTTGACTTATTTGTACGCTTAGGTATTTGCACTGGACCTAATGAGATATGTTGAGGTGATATTTATCTATTCCGTGTGGTTGTCACTGGAAAATTGCCGAATCACAAAAAAATATATAGTGAATATCCCCCGAAAATCCTAAATTTGCCATTGAAATATTTACCTAACCGTTACTTGATTTCAGTTTTAATCAATAGTGCATTGTGCATCAAGGGAGGCAAGTACGGTATTACTAACGAGAGTGTTAGCTGCCCGACGCCGTAGGCGGAGTTATTATTCCGCTTACCGACCGTGATGCATACAATATTTTTCATCACACTTGCAAGCAAAAAATTTAGTTTTAAAACAAAATATTATGAAATGACGTACTTACATTTCTATTACCTAGGGTATTTCACTTTTCTATTACTCCCGCGATGCATGCAAGCAATGGCGCGAATAGAAAGCAAATGTGATGAAAAAAAATGCGAGAAAAAACAAATGCAGCTCTGTTCCGAATAAAATGTATATATGATCGATGTTAATAAGTAACCTACTACTACAGGTAGGACCATGGGCCTTTCGAGGTTACACGACCGAGGTTTAGGGTGCGGCTCCACTGAGGCGGAGAGGAGCAGAGATGTGCAAAATTGACCAATTACATTCTTCAAATTCAAAATTCGAAACACTGTCATGCGGTCTCATTGGCCAATTTTGCACATCTCCGCCTCAGTGGAGCCCCTTAGGAATCGATTTGTGGTCCTTGCAAGCACTAAACTTATTTATAAACTAAACTATTTCTCGAGAAAAACCGCCGATTTAGCTTCATGTCGCAAAGTTCATATAATTTTATCTCTAGACTTGTACTCAGCAGTACCGTGTACAAGAAGACATCGTCTTAATGTCTACAACGATGTTTGCATAAGCAAATGTAATGGCAGCAACAAAACCAGCTTGACTGCTCAATTTTACTGTACTGTCTCCAATAATAGCTGTACTTTTTTGTTGACGCAGAGAATTCATTTCTCATCATCAATACGGAATGGGGGAGTACATATTACATATCGTCGGGAAAGGGAATACTGGGAATAGTGCAATACCGCGTAACTAACAAATTCAATTAGGGTCAATTTGAGTGTCAATTGTTTGATATTTGAACTCTATCTGCTTTGG
>JALPQI010011796.1:0-41586 GCA_025490895.1 Thaumatotibia leucotreta
GCAAATTTCAGAACGCATCCGAATATGTTTTTCTTTTAAAATTACAAGCCACGCCAATATGAATATTTGAGGTTATTGTTTTATTATTTGTTGATTTGTTTATTTTTTGGGATTTGAGGACTTGCAAATAAATACCTTCTAATTGGTTATGTTTGAGTTTTATTTCGCATGTTTCCTCGCTTTAGTGTGGTGAAAAATGTTGTGTTTCACTTGGCAGCAAAGCTTGTTCAACTCTCGTGCCTTAAAACCCTCGCATCGCTCAAGATTCCATAATAAAAAAAAATAACTATTTCGACCCCGATATCAATATTCAAACAGGACCGATTTTCGAGATCAATGGTAAGTACTAATCCGCGAAAAATATTAATTAACTAATTATTGACTAATTCGCGTTCATAATCAATAGATAGGTACTTTAAAAAAATTGTTCATCCAAGTGCATGAAAAGAAGGAGTTGAAAATCAAAAATGGCCCTAAAATGTACATGTCAATTGCCGCTACAGCAACCCTCGTCTCAACAATGTAAAGAATTTCAGCTTAGACAAAGCGAGGCTTTATGCTGCTTTCGTTTTCAGTGTTTATTTATTTTTTGAGTTTTGGAAGTGGGCAGGGCCTGTTACATCCGGCTGGCCGGACACCTGCGTCCGTTTTATACGATTCAAGAATTATGTTTTTGAAATCCATGAAAACCAAAAGATTGTAATTAAAATTTTAGTGCCTACTTATTTATTTTCATAAACAGATTGGACTTATTTTTGTGTTAATTTTTTAATCTTACTAACTAATAGTAGCCAAAAAGCCCTTTCTTATGCATTTGCTTTTTTATCATGCATTGACAAAGCTCGTTTTGTCAACTACTAATCAATTCAAATAATACTCTAAACACAGGATTGTCTTTAGAGTATTATTTGGACGCGCTTTCATAAAATATGAATCGAGCATAAAAAAGTATTCATAATTAATTCATGTGTAATTAGCGAATCAATTTCTTCATCATAAATAAAGAATCAAGTGTCGTCTTATTTTCGTATATTATGATCAAGACTATTATATTGCAAATTCCTCTTTAGTTCGTACAGGTCCTAAGTACTTTGATATCTGAAAATATGGATCAATGAACCCATAAATCACAGCGCAAATAATCCATTCATTCAAATTCAGCTTCCGAAATTGCCTTCGATTTGACGTGGCGTCACCGGTGATACTGCGTCCACCTGCGTCCGTCGACGAGTCCTTTTCTCTATATTCCTATTGAAGGGAGCAATGGAACTTTGCCATTCAATGTGAACTCACGACCGATAGTAAAGGCACGTACCCAGAGATGACACTTATACCGGTACTCCTAAAATTGCTGGCAGTGAGAATAACAATCTTGATTTATACAGTGCCAGTAAAACAACAGAAAGAATACACCCTTTTGGAAGGAAACGGAAAAAAATATCGATTGGGGTCGATCTCGCTCGATCATCCAGCGGGAATAGCGATCCACTGTGAGGGATAGTTTTTTGCCGATGAATATCTTAATTGTGTATTTTATTTTGATTGGTATAAATGCAAAAGGTCCTTTATAGGTTCATGGAAATTTTAAATTTTAAATTATTTCAGGGGCCGTGTTTCTGAGGTTTTTTTTCAACGATTATGTAGTCCATTTTCAGTATTTTCTTGGTTTACATTCAGATACTACTATTTAATGAACGCTTTTTTTGTTCCCATACCTAAAAGTTTTAGTTAATTAATTTTTCAATTTAGTCGGTCCCGAATTATCAAAGAAATCGATTTGCCTATTAAGACTGAAAAATGTATTCCTATTTTTTTTATCTAAAGGTGCATTCAGACCAAGCGAACATTCGCTATTCTAACCTCCCACTCTACGAAATTCGATCGTTACACAAAACGTGATTGGTTGATTTCGTAGAGCGGGGTATAGAACAGCGAATGCTCTTTTAGTTTGAATGCACCTTAAGACTATACCTAAGTTTGTAAATTTAAATTTGCTCAGCCTAGTTTGTAACCTTTACCTACAACAACTGATTAGCCTTGTAGACTTTATTATTAAAAAAATATTTTTAAATTGCAATTTTTAATAATTGTTTTCAATTCCTCGGTACTCGTATTATTTACATGAATCGTAATCAACACATGAAATGAGGTTAAAAGTCAAAGCCTCACCAATAAACCGGCCAAAGTATTCCACTGTTCAAACCGTGTTCGCGTTTTAAATTATTGAATACAAATTCCATACATTCAGGATCTGACAGAGGTGCTGGAACGGCGGCTTATTGGTGCACTCAAAAACCGACATCAATTAAGTGAGAACGCGAGTACGGAGTGCGCGGGCGGCGCTTTGATCGCGCTCCATAGGCGCTTGCGCAGTGCGTACAACCATTGCAATATCATCTTAAGCCGAGTTTACACCACCAGGTAATTGCTGCCAGCTCAATCTTCAGCGCCCATTTTCTAGTCGTAATCCATTACAAAATCAATAAACTTCTAAATACAATTGAATTTAGATATTTTATGGTCAGTACCTATGAATCTGACAGTTGCTTGGACCTCACGCCTAACGTAGCTTCGCCTGGCGGCAGAAAAAAATATCGAAAACCCTCATTGTTAGTTGTTCATATGCATGTAGTGATAAAAAAAACGTTTGGGACTTACTTAAGTTTTATCTTATAAGTATTGCTAGTGGCTATACATCTCAAATGAAGCCTGTACCCCCTCCCTTGCCAGTAACTAGTAATCTCAGAACATACTTGCATTTTTTAGAATATATTCTTCTATTCTTATACAATGGTACCTACTTGCATTTTGCTATTCACTTTTATTACTATTCACTTATTTAGCCAAAATCTTGTTAAAGAGCAAGGCATGTATATGCACTGTTAACAACTTGTATGTATATGCACTGTTAACAAATGCACTGTTAAAGACTTGTTTTTAAATATTTTTAACAAAAAGCTCCCAGATGGAAAGCGTGCATTACTACAACAGTTCAAACGAATTTGTAATATTAGAAGAGCAACTAATGTGAAAATCGATACTGGTTATCGTTACACACTTCCAGATTGTAATCTGGATTTATAATTGAAAATTACGCGCCACACATCACATATATATTTTAATAAAATGCCTTACGCCGACGTAATTGTTTCCTTTATCGATGTAGCTCCGATCGTTTATATATTTAGATAAGCAGGGCGTTATTTTTAATTACGTCTTTATTCATCTCAGCAGGCAGCGTAACGAAGACAGAACAGTTTATGTCGTCCATAAGAAAGCTTAATGCGTAATCCAATTCAGGTTTCAGAGCATTTAATTGTACGACGAGATCTGATGAGATCCGCCGAGATTAAAGTAGACTAAAAGCCGTATTTTAGCTTAATGGCGGCGGTCCGAATATGTGTATTAAGAAATAAATGCTACGTAACTACCTTTCCTTATGGTAAATAACATGGAGCAACGAATCTTTGTAGATTGTAATAATAAAACAATGCCCTACCAGGAATTAAATCATTGCGCAGGATATTTGTCTTTACGATTGCTTCGCAGTCGTAAAAGTTACTTGCATTTTTTTGGTATAAAGGTGAATTCGTATTTAGGACAAATATCCAATTTGTTTGTAATAAAAACCCGCGACATGAGTGCTACCGTCTCTTTCACTAATCGACATGGACTGAATGATTTGGTTTATGACAGTGAGGTAGGTACTGGCCCCACCAACCAGCGAGCAGCGATGGGCGAGATTGTTCGACGCGGGTGGGTGAATATCTCAGAAAATTTACTCGTCAGCAATGATGTGAACAACCAGCGATCAACAGTAAATATACCTATCCACTTTTACTGATCTTTAGGTTTTGTTCATTTCCTGTGCGTGAAAATAGTCGATACCTCAATCGCTTACTCGCCTTTGGTACAACGACTGCCTAAGTTAGTTGAACGTTTGAATATTCGTTGTTTATGAAAGTATGTAATTTATCAATCATCCTGCCGTACTAAAAACGAAGTAACGGAATTACTAACAAATTGGGGATACGTCGTCAATGGTAGTTTATGGTTATGATGACGTCGTCGTCAATGGTATTTGTTTGCATGGTTGGTATAGTGTAGCATTTAGCATAACATATATTATACATAGGTATATTATATCTAATGGCCACTCGTATATCTATCACCATTGTGGTATATGTAATCTTAATGTCTAAAGAAAATATGAGATATGACTGATTTATGTTTTTAGCCATCTTGTTACATTTTTTTTAAATTTAACTAATTCTGACTAATTATTAACTTAACTTACCTATATCTAAGATTGACCCTTGTGATATTGTACCGAGAATACTGGCGGCATTTCCTCGATATACGTTATTACTTATTAGCAACGCCAATACGTTGTGCGAGGTCGCTAGTTCTTCGGTCTTTAGTTACGTCAACCAGATGTTTCGCGATTTCAGCAACCAATTTGCATGTGCTGGGGCCCCATGAGCATAAAGATAGAAAGTAAGCTCGTGTTATAACCACCTTGTTAATATATCCATATATATATTAGTACAACACTGCGCTTGAAGTGGTATGACCATGTAATGAGAAGGTCAGAAGATTCAAGATAATATGACTAGACAAGTCCTTAACAGCAACACCGGTCCAAGAAAGATAGCTAGACCCCCTATGACCTGGATGTCCGTTATTAATAACGACCTTAAGAAAGCCCAATTAGATGTCTCGACGACCCAGAACAGATACACCTGGCGAAGATTGACGAGGAGAGCCGACCCCAAATGAAATGGGATAAGGCTAGGCAAAGAAGAAGAAGAAGATATATTACATAAGTACAACACGATCCTTAATAATTGAACTTGTCGTGGGACCAGGTCGATTTGTGTAAGGCTTGGATTGCACCTGTAAGTTCTTACGTAAGTTTTAGGGACGGAGCTATACTAAGGAATGAGATAGCGATATTCACCTCTCATTCCTTAGTATAGCTTCGTCCCTACAACTTACGTAAGAACTCAGGTAATCCCAGCCTAAGAATGTCCCATGATATTATTTATGGTAATCCGGCGCTTACAGTTAACGTAGCAGGTGTACAAGTAACCGTCACTCAAAAATTTGGCTTGTACCAATCCTCGGGTGTAATTATTAATTTAGCATGCTTCCAATCCAATACAGCGGCTTAAAGCATCTTAAGGCACATTATTCACGCCTGTTGCGACGTTGTTAGCAACGACTTTTTATCATAATGTTTGATTTGAATGTGCTTCCAATTCCCAGTGTGATGTTGATGAATGTTTTAAATCTACGTTTGATTTGTGCGATCATTAGCGGAGAAAGATAATATTTACAAAGAGGCATCAACTTTGTTTTAACATCCAAAATACATGTTTCATGTACCACTAATAACCTCAGACACACCATACAATATAAGTCATTCTGAGCAACTTTTAGTATACGAACAACCGAGAAATCACGAATAATAAAAACTATTTTAATTAAGACTACTTTTTCATACGTTTTAGTTAGGTACGCGATATCAATATTTTGTGAGGGATAGAAAATACTTATTTCACAATTTTGGGGTTGGCCCCAATGGCCCCATGCTAAAAGTCATAACTTACATAAAAACGGTGTGTGCGATGTTATGAGTGTATTTTTGGCTGTTGAGCGCATCTTTGCCGGTGTAAAACCCGGTTTTTAACGATATTCCGGGGAACAATCCAATTTTCTGTGATAATAATTCACATCTCAATTGACATTTTCATAAGTATGAAATTCCATGGCTATTTAGTTTAGGCTTCAAAACATAACCGACAGACAAACAGATTTTATTTTATTTTCGCATTTAAAACTTAATATACGAGTAATAGTGATGTCTTTGTTTAAGTATCAGTTCAGTGTCTTCATTTCATTTCTGCGTTGGTTCGCATTTTGACAAGGTCCAGATTCTATATTCTATAAAACTTTTGACGTTTTCGAACTCCAACCCTTGAGTTAAGCCAATTAACAAATAAATAAATATCTTGAGACATTTTACCAAATCAACCTAGTCCCACGGTAAGCTCAATTAAGGCTTGTGTTGGGTACTAGGTGACGATATACATATACATATAATAGATAGATACATATACATACTTAAATACATAGACAGCCATGACCAAGGAACAAATATTTGTGACAAATAAATTCACAAATAGTGCCCTCGCCGGGATTCGAACCCGGAACCTCCAGCTTCATAGGCAGGGTCACTACCAACTAGGCAACGGAGACTGACAAATTAGTGTGCCTATTCAAAATACTGAGTTAGTAGGATCTGTACATTTTTCATGAACTTAAATACCGCTTAAGCGACACATGTCATATGTATCTTCTTAATGCCGATGATGACGCGATATCGGCAGCTTATTGATCGCTCGTTTAAATCAACAATCGCTGTCGCATCGCCGCTCACGGCCCGTCGTGGACAATCCGCGATATTTTCGCGATATTGCGATACAGGGGCTATGATCAATCGACAAGACCCACTATTAAGACCCGTGGGAAACTCTGTGAACGTGCGACGTGTAGCTATGTATCATCACATTTTCATTACGCGTGTGTTTATGTATTATTATTTTAATCAGTTATAAGGGGCAGGAAGACGTTGTTTATTAAATTGGTTTTAAAGGTAATTTTTCAGTTTGCAAGTTTTTTTTTTGGTAATAACGCTTACGTGCTCTTATTTAGCGGTGTGAAGAAAAGGTCGATTCAGTATCAATTTGTTTTAAAAACCAATCATTTTATTTATTGAAGAGATCTTAAGTATGGTTAGGGGGCTATCCTCCACTCCACGTTTCCGCCGCTCCGCTATAATGTCAGTCTACATTAGATATATCTTAGCGTCCGGAGCGCTCTAAAATATCTGAATACGCAGAGGCGTATTCAAAAATATCTGAAAATGTCTTTATTGCCATAATAATAGAGATCGCGTAAGATAACGTAATATTACAGACGTTAGGCCCCTAACGATCGATTTTTCGAGCCTGAAGAAAGACCTGCAGGCTAAGTACTGTTATTTGACTACGAATTCTTGCTTTTATGCAAAACTACTATATTATGCAGCGACTCTCAATCTTTACCTAATGCATCCATTCCGCAGAGGGTCCCAGGGTGCCGTCACCCTATCGTCCCATCGCTGTCGTAGCTACATCCAAAATGACGGAGTGTCGACAGGCCCGATAGCGGTCCTTTGATGAATAGGCCGCGTTCCACTTTTGTGTCGGGACAAGATAAAGTCCCGATTTGACAAATCATTCTCGATTCACATCTCTTATTGGAGTTTCATGTCAATAAAACTTGGATATTATTAATAATTGAGGACAGGAAATGCATAATGTTGATGAATGTCTCTTCTTTAAGCACTGGTCTCACCGCGAGCTACTAAGCTATGAACTATCGGCTATAAGCACGAACAAAAGATACGCACTGCCGAGTAGGTATGTATAATTATATATTTAATAATATGGATATAATTAGTTTGCTTTAGATTTCAATAACATTGCTTTTGTCTCCTTTTGCACCTTTTTATTCATTTTCTGTTTGGCCTTATGGTTGACTGGTAGAGAATGCCATTAGGCATTAAGTCCGCCATTTGCACATTTTTTTGTATTTTGTGCAATAAAGCTTAAATAAATAAATAAATAAAAAAGAGACACGGATAGTCGCCAGGTGGAGATAGCTGGGTCGTGGTGAGACCAGTGCCTTCCTCAATATATGTAATTTTTGAACAACCTACAAGGTTCTAAGTTCTGAACAAACGTGACGCGCCTTCACTTACCGAATAAAATCTGCTCGATTGCCTTAATTACGACAAAGTTCAGACCTTAATCGACAACAACGTATAAGGGGCAAAGTGCTGAAGGTTTGTTCAGAGCTTAGACGCTTGTACGTTGTTGCCGTAGAAAATTAGGTATACTCAGTAAAGCACCACGTGAGACATATATGGGCGTTTTTTACTCCAAATCACCTTTACTTTCCGCACAGACTTTATTTACTAAGAAGTCACCATGCATGCCTTCAGTGCCTTGTCTGCCCAAAATTCAAAAATGTTAAAAAATTTTTTTTACCTCCTGCCGCCCACGCATTTAAATTAATTTCGAATAGTGAAAAAAAAATGTTTTTTTTTTGTGTTTGAGGAGACCTTTTAATAGACCTCTAGCCTCCTAAGACCCCTCGTACAAAATTTTGTAAATATTTTGAAATTTAATTTGGGCATATGTGTACTTAATCTGAATATCTTCAAGGCAAACGTGAATAGGTATCTCATAGGTAAGCGTCCTCCACCGTAGACTGCATCATCACTTACCAGCAGGCTATGATCGTGGTCAAACGTCTACCTATTAGGAATAAAATAAAAAAGCTTTTATGAATAAAGAAAAAGTTCTAAATTCAAAATTTTGGCAAATGTCACTAGGAGGCCTTAGGAGGCTACGTAAGTAACTATAGGTTAAATAAATATACATATATAAAATATCAGTCCAATACAGAATTTATATCATAAGATCAATTATCTAAATCACAATCAACATCCGCAACACAGGCTTCGTCAGGTATGGCTACAACAGAATATCAGCAATAGGCATCGTCACATACAATTAGGTACAAAGATGAAATCCGCAACAGGCTTTGTCAATCTTAATAGCTAGTTACTCGTACACACGAACGCCCCGAAACGTACCCGGCCCAAACGTGCCCATTACACTAGCAGCGTTGCCGCGCTGTATGGCCAATGAAATCTGCTGTACCAGGTACGATCCGGAGCGAGGGTCACCACCCCTTTCTCTCAGTCGACGGCCTAAGTCCCACACGAATGCCTTAGCCTCCAAAGCCCACGGTCCCGCAGTCTCCACTGCAACGGGCACAAAGTCGTACATTGGTTCCAAGGCAGAGTACTTGGCATGTTTTAATTTGGCCGCAAACTCCGCGGCTGACCCAGCGGACCTCACGGTGTGACCCAAATGTGAAGGTGCAAACGTGCTTACGCACGTCGCATCCCACAAAAGGCACCGACCTTTCTGCCAAGGAACCAATGTCAAACCATCAGGTCTCTTGCCATCCGTCCGGCATAACCCTGGAAAAATAATCATCATCATCATCATCAGCCAATTGACGTCCACTGCTGGACATAGGCCTCCCCCAGAGAGTTCCACAAAGATCGGTCGTGAGCTGTCCGCATCCATTGGACACCCGCAACCTTTACCAGGTCGTCGCTCCATCTTGTGGGGGGCCTTCCCACGCTGCGCCGTGCAGTGCGTGGTCGCCACTCGAGAACACGCCGACCCCATCGGTCATCGGTCCTCCGGGCAATATGGCCAGCCCACTGCCACTTCAACCTGGCGATTCTTCGGGCTATGTCAGTCACTTTCGTTCTTCTGCGGATCTCGTCATTCCTGATGCGATATAAAATATACATAGCAAAAAATACTACGGCCATTTATCGCAGAATCATACACGATCAGTCAATTATCATTACAGGACACTATCATACCCGCCAATGAGTTTATTAACACAGCAATATAAAGCAGCACCGCTTATTACCCTGTGTCCGCGTTATCAACTTTGTCGGTAAATCCCGTCTTTATACGACGCCGACGATTTTATTTTCAATGTCAATATCCAATTCATTTTTCAATCTTGCTTAATGAAACTACAATTGATTATTTCGGTTTCATTATTTTACGTAAGTCAACTTTGGCCGGACGAGGATTTTCTACCGTATAGAAATTAGTATTTTAGAAAATCGTGTTATATTACAGAGCTTTTCAGTCGAGTTCCGTGTTTAGGCCTAAGTAAGGCACGAGATTGAAAACCTTGATCATAACACTATTGTGTACAATACTTTTTCTACGAGTCAATAAAAATACGTAAACAAATTTAAATAATGAAATAAATACGCCGAAATGAAGAGCAGATCCTAAGCTAGCCGCTCGTTGATGTCTTTTTTGCAAACAAGTGATTGGTCATTATAGTTGCCCACAGGGTGGTGTAATGAGTTCATTACAGTTGAGTTGCGAACTCGACGTAAATTGTATGATTATAATTTTTCATCACACAATACTTGCTAAGCGCGCCAGATTCTAACGCTCTCGTTAGTGATACCGTACTTACTTCCCTAGATGCATAATTTACTATTGTGAATTTAATCTTAATTCAAACATTTCAGTTGACAAGTAGAAAAAAATCTCTTTTCCTGACCAAGGAAAGACGTAATACTCGCAGTATGTAGGTAGTAACTTTAGACAACACACGGGCGATAATTTGAAAACCCATGATCGTTTTATTCATGACCCTCGCCTTCGACTTGGGTCTTAAATACCTGAGCTCTGGTGCATGTACCAATTTACCGCTCTAGGGCTGTTACAGAAATATTCTTCAAAAAATACCAAGTAGGCACTGAAGCGTGAAAGAAATTAATGTGTTGTTAAACTGCATTCGTATGGCTTAAGTTCGGGTGCTTTCACGCACTAAAGCGATTTAAGTACAGTCATCCAAGTCAAAGTCAAACTATTATTTATTCAAGTAAGCTTATTAATAAGCATTTTCGAATCGTCTGACATATCAAGAGAGAGAAAAGTGAAGTGTCACTGACCATTATTTGATAGATGATGATGGGCAGCAGCGTCATCATAGTGTAACACATTACCGTGATCACCAATCCGCATGCCGAGCATGGCGGTTGTACATTTACCTTTTAATGCGTCTACACGCATAGTTAATAGGAGAGGCCTACGTCCAGCAGTGGACTAAGATGATGGAGGCTGATGATGTCAACCAAGTTAAGCACCTTTGTTGTTGTTGTTTTCTGGCCATTTTTTCCGCAACTTGACACCAAACGGGCCTATTTTGCGTGGGACCAACGCTGGCCCAGTACATGTTGGGGACTTCACATATATATATGTACCCTTGAATTCCTTCGTAGGTGTATGCAGGTTTCCTCACGATGTTTTACTTCACCATAAAGGACTTGTGAATATCAAATGATATTTCGTAGCTACATAAGTTTTTGAAAAACGAATTGGTACGAGCAGGGGATCGAACCCCCGACCGCTGTGTAGCAGCCGTGCGTGGACAGTTACACTAATAACTGGTAGGCAGTTATACTAATAATCTACTTGAACATTCTTGATCGTACGTAAAAATATTCGAGAGTGACGCGTTCAAGAAAGAGCAAAATCCTGTGTTCTATGACTATGACTAAGCGCCATGAGCTTCCCCGTAGGCTTATGATCACAGAATTAGATTTGGATAGAAGAAACAAGTTCATTCATTTGTATGGCGGCCGAGCGTGTCAGATTTTGTTGAAGTTGTTACTTGCCTATGATTTTAAATATGTCTCAGGCCCTTGAGTATTCATATTTTTTTGTGTTGTTGCAATTAATATTACTTAAGGAGGCATTATTAATGTTTTTGTTCACTTCAACTTACAAAATTTGACGCCCGAAAGCTGCAAGCTGCGATTAAAGACGGTCAACTCGGTGGATTTCACTGAGTTCATTTGACACGCTAAGTAGATACGTTTGCTTGATCTATGGTATATAATTATGACATATCTGTGCTTATGATGGTACCGCGTCTAATCGTTTGTCGGCGTTGCCGTCACGTTCTAACAAGTATGCAAGTGTGAAAGTGACGCGTAGCACGATAAATAGATAAAATGGGACCATCATAAGCCACCAGTATTGTCGACTGGATCTCTTTCTGTCTATCACTGTCTTATACTCGTGTGAGGTGCGAGAGAAAAGCGAATAAAAGTGTCATAATTCGAGCGTTTCTACCGCCTCATTTTCGTGGTCACATTTCCTAAGCTGTTCATATTCTGTAAGCTTTATGGTGAATTTCGGTTATTTGATAGATGTCCTGTACATTTACAAGATAACTAGATACGAAGTTAAAATAATCAGCCGTTATCGCGAAAAATGTGACCACGAAAATGATTCTCAAATAATAACCCAAAAACGAATGCTCTCAGCTAACTATAAGGACACTTTAGGACACTATAATTATATCATAAATAAACGTCTAAGATGATTAAGGGTCGGATAGATGTGGGAAATTTTACAGATTCTGTCAAATTTCCCCATTTCGCACACACGCGCACTTCACGCACACTACCTCATTTTACCGAGCGGGGTCATTGAACCTTGGTGATTTTTTTTTATGAAAGCGGCCGAGTTTGTAATTTATCACTACCTCTTTTGAAAAATTACACTTGTCAACGTACTAGATGGTAAAAAGATAGAGAGGGATAGATTTTATGAGACTATCCTTGTCTTTTCGAGTCGTCTCAATGCAATGCAAAAGACAGATTTAATAGGAAGAAGATATAATTAATGAGTGTTTTAAATCGACACGAGCTAGGAATTTCCTTTTCGCACGTGTATCATAAGACGTTTTTCAGTACAGATGGCGCTCTGAAGTTTCTACCTGATAAGAAATGAGCCATTTCTCGCACTAGTGCGGCAAAAATCTATACTAAAAATGGATTTTCAGTACAGATCAATCAATTTGTTACAGTCATCATCAGATATATCTGAACGACCACGGCACTCAAAAATATCTGAGCATGCACACGAACGCCATGATAATAGCGGCCTGCTCAGATATTTATGAGCACCCTGGCCGCTCCGCTATATCAGATGGTGACTGTACAGCATCGTGTTCTGATTAGGAAATAGTAAGAGAAAAAAAATCCGCGTTAGAACAAAATGGCTTGGTTCGATACTCCGATAGTATGCCTGTTTGACCAACTGGTTGTAAGGCAAGCCATTAGTCCACTATAATAAAAAAAATATAATTATGTTTTTCTGATCAGAACACGATACTGTTGAATATAGGCACTAAGTATTCATTCACTATCACCAGCTTTTCGTAGACATTCAACTTTCCCACTGCTGTGTGCGCCAAACGCACAAGAGTCCACCAACGATTGCAGTGCCAACGACGCACATTTGCGTCGTTGGCACTGCAATCGTTGTCATTTGAATTTGATATATACAGAGGTAAATATTCTAAATTTATTTATTTTTCTATTTGGAGATTATTAAGAAGTTAAATATACCTGAACAATTGTTTGATGAGATTAATAAGTGTATAGATGTAATGCACAATCTCTTATTTTCGTATATTGAAGAAAAAACCCGATTCTATCTTCTCCACAACTCGCTTCAGTGCAATGGTGAAGTAGTTTCCGTGAAAAGCCTAATGAATGGAATTATGCATTACATTTGTATAATTATTAATGTGACTTACCAGCAGTTATCAGGTTTAAGGGAGCTTATTTTACTAAATTAAATTGCATTCTTTATAAAAATAAAAATTCACATAGGTAAAACATTAAGGCATTTATTATATTATATTAAATGGTAATCAGTAGTTTATTTCAAGAATTACAATTACAACTGTAAATTGAAGAATTACAATTACAAGAAAAAAGTAGATCTTAAAAAAATTATTACATTTACTAATTTAAATATTAGATGTCATATAGGTACTAAATATATAAACAATATCGAAGTTTACCAACGCCAGAGGTGGAATTTGGAGAGTCGTCCTCAGTTTTGCGGCTGTTGCCTAAACTACTCGGCCACTCCAGTGATTTAAGCATCAGCCACGAAAGCTGAGGACGTTGGGTTAAAATTCCACCTGCGGCGTTGGTAAGCTTCGGTATTTTTTCTGTGGTATATGGCATCAAATATTTAACTTTATATAGGTACATCGTAGTGTTACTACCTACTTAAAAAAAGTAACTTAAAAAATATTTTATAAAATAATTTGAGTTGTTCCACAAAAATTGACCGTTATCATGGCGGGACCAGATCCTGAATTCGATCGACTCATATTGCATTATTTATTAGTACTGGATTAGTACTATTTGGTACCTTTTGTAAAAAAAGTACCTCTTTTCAAAGTTATATTCAATCAGTCTGGTCCCGCCATTATAACGTTATAATGGCGGAACCAGGTCCTGAATTCTGTCCATATTCTGTTGATTCATATTGCATTATTTAGTACTGAATTGATACTATTTGGTACCTGTTGTAAAAAAAATTAGTACCTCTTCCATTTCAAAATTATATTTCGAATAGTCTGGTCCCGACATTATAACGTTATAATGGCGGGAAATAGTCCGGTTCAAATGGTCTGGCGGAACCACACTATTTCAAATATAATTTTGAAATGGAAGAGGTACTAGTCAAAGTCAAAGTCAAATAATTCTTTATTCAAATTGGAATAGCAACAAACTCTTTTGAATCGTCTAGGTATTGAAACTACTTCCGGTTCGAACCCTACACCGCTGACCCAAGAAGAACCGGTAAGAAACTTGGCGGGAATTATTTTTTCAATCAATCATGGTACATCTTACAACTAACATGCATTAAAAAAACAAACATAAAATTGATTTTAAATAAATTGAAATAGAATAATAATAACAAGAGATGTAAAGTCTCTAAAACGTCAGAACATTTATAAGTAATAATTTATAGAGAAGTAAAGGTTTCTCTCCGAATAGGTATATAATAATAACATTATATAATGCACGTTTGGAGATGTATAAGGTCTCCAAGCGTAAATTAAGGCTTGTTCACGAAATAAAGTAGCCATTGCTGTATAATTCTTTTTTTTTGTATGAGACCATACTTTTGTATGGGTGTTATTACAAAGAAGGGCTCTTGGCCTATCTTCTCGGACGCTGTGGTTGATATTTATATCAATTTCTCCATAATTATGGACTTTTAATTAAACTTCTGGATTTAAGTAGTGTCTCTTCTTATTTTACCATTTTGGGTCATTTAGTTTCCCAATGGGTCTTAACTAAACTACAATACCGATACTATAATAAACTGTGAATCTCGTGTCTACAATTTTTATTAACTATTTCAAGTTTAACATTGTTGAAATCGTCTCTAAAGTTCGCACTTTTTTAGGCCTGAACTTTTGAATTAAGCATTATCTGAAGTTGTTTTGATTTTGACGACTTTTCAGCGAATGATTTTGGATATTGGATTCTTAAACATAAAACAGAAGAATCAATTTACAGTCCTATGGCTGTTAGAATTACATGGGACTATTGTGTAACAGTAGAGACTGATTTTACGATGGCTACTTTATTTCGTGAACAAGCTTTATCGTAATTGAATGTCATGACTTTAACAAACTAATAATTAAATCCTAAATTACTCCCACGGTGTTTTATCATTCATGTAGTCTTGTGTACTATAATAAGCTTTAGATATAAGTTTACGCTTTACAAAATTCTTAAATTTATTGACTGAAAATTCAGTAACATTTACTGGAAGTTTATTATAAAATCTTACACAATTACCCATGAATGATTTCCTAATTTTATGGAGCCGAGTGGCGGGTACTGCGAGCTTATGTTTGTTTCTAGTATTAATATTATGTATATCACTATTTTTCCTAAAATTGCTAATATTTTTATGTACATACATAATATTCTCATAGATGTATTGAGAATACAATGTCATTATATTAATAACCTTAAACTTATCTCTAAGTGAGTCTCTAGGGCTCATTTTATATATCGCTCGAATAGCCCTCTTCTGCAGAACAAAAATAGTGTTAGTCTCTGAATTGGCAGCACTGCCCCATAATAAAATGCCATACGACATAATGCTATGAAAATAACTAAAATATACTAACCGAGCTGTATCGACGTCAGTTAATTGACGGATCTTGCTCACTGCAAAAGCTGCAGAACTCAGTTTATTCGAGAGATTAGATATGTGAGGACCCCACTGAAGCTTAGAGTCTAGTGTTATACCAAGAAAGACTGTACTTTCAACTATTTCCAATTCCTCACCTTTCACAAATATACTAGCCTGTTGATGCTTTACGTTACTTGTAACAAATTTAATACATTTAGTTTTTTTCTCATTCAACATTAAGTTATTCATATTAAACCAGTTTACTACTTTAGAAATAGCATTGTTTACATCATTCCAAGCTTGTTGCTGTCGTTTGACTTTAAAAATAAGTGAGGTGTCGTCTGCAAACAATACTATGTCATGGTGGGTCTCTATGAGATGTGGCAAGTCATTTATGTAGATAAGGAAAAGGAAAGGCCCCAATATAGATCCCTGTGGTACACCCGTGGAGACCAATGACCCCGGCGATCGCTGTCCATTCACATCAACCCTTTGTGTTCTACCGCGTAAATAAGATTCCAGTAAATTTAATGCTGATCCTCTAACTCCATAATGGTCTAGCTTCCTCATCAATGTTTCATGACAAACGCAGTCGAAGGCCTTGGACAAATCACAGAAGATACCTAAAGCATCTCGTGATTCCTCCCAGGCATCAAATATTTGTTTAATTAATTCGACACCAGCGTCAGATGTTGAGCGCCCCCGAGTAAAACCAAATTGCTTGTTATGCATTAAATTGTTTACGTTAAAGTGCGTAATTAATTGCGATAAAACTATTTTTTCAAAAATTTTGCTAAACGTTGGTAGCACAGATATAGGTCTAAAATTAGTGGGGTCTGAAGTGCTACCGGATTTGAATAAAGGAGTTACTTTACTATGTTTCATAAGATCAGGAAACTCACCACAATCAACACAATGATTACACACTAATTTTTTTACAAGAGGTACCAAATAGTACTAATTCAGTACTAAATAATACAATATGAATCGACAGAATATGGACAGAATTCAGGACCTGGTTCCGCCATTATAACGTTATAATGGCGGGACCAGATTATTCAAAATATAATTTTTGAAATGGAAGAGGTGCTATTTTTTTTACAACAGGTACCAAATAGTACCAATTCAGTACTAAGCAATGCAATATGAATCGACAGAATTCAGGATTTGGTTCCGCCATTATAATGTTATAATGGCGGGACCAGACTATTTCAAATATAACTTTGAAAAGAGGTACTATTTTAAAAAAGGTACCAATTCAGTACTAAATAATCATACCTGGGATAACTCGGGGCATTTATACAAAAGTGATGTAGCAAAATATTTTATCGACTAAAAATATATCGATGTTACTGTGAATGACAACATCAAAATGTGATTCGGCATAAATAAATATGAGGTACTTACTCTTCAATTAAAATAAAAAATAACTTTAAACGGTTTAAACTTAAAATAGTTTTCAAAATATACAATTAATATTAAAATATCAATATTTAAATTGTCATTTTGATTAAAATGACATCTGCATACTCATTTTTACTATCTGAAGAGGCCCGATATCAGATAATTATGACATTGAACCTCTGTACTGTAATTGAGAATGTTCAATAAGCACACCTTTTATTATAATTATATCGACATCTTTTTAATCGATATCAAATCCCTATAACTTGCCCCCAGTTATCCCAGGTATGTAAATAATGCAATATGAATCGACAGAATTTAGGACCTGGTTCTGCCATTATAACGTTATAATGGCGGGACCAGACTGATTGAATATAACTTTGAAATTGAAAAGGTACAAATTATTTTACAACTGGTACCAAATAGTACTAATTCAGTACTAAATAATGCAATATGAATCGATCGAATTCAGAATCTGGTCTCGCCATTATAACGGTTACCAAAAATTACATTTAGTTTCGCACGAGGTATCATTGTTATTAATGTTATTATTATTACACAAGGTACATTTATAAATATTACATTATGTTGTGGAAATAAAGTAATTTTCCATAACTAGCTACGGTGGCTTCGCATGGGCGGAATACTGCTACTAAATATACTATTGTTCATTAATTATGCAGCCCCCCTATTGAATAATTATCTAATCTATCTGGTTTTGATAAAAACGTCGAGAGGGTTTTGCATTAACCATAATAATAGCGGGACCAGATCCTGAATTCGATCAATTCATATTGCATTGTTTTACCTTTTGTGAAAAAATAGTACCTCTTCTATTTCTAAGTTATATTCAAAATTATCTGCCATTTTGAAAAGAGAGTACCTATCTTTGAAGTTTCTATTACCTGTCTTTGAAGTATACATATATGGACCCATTGCTGTTTTAGCTCTGCAAAGCAAATTAAGATTTGTTCTAAATTTTTTGAAGTCATGCTGCGTCTCCTATTTGAAAAGATCCATTTTAAAAATTGGTTGCACCCGTACTTGTGAATAAAAAAAAAATATATAATATAAATATACACAGTTTTTATAGACGAACTTCATTACCATTGACAATGATAAAATTGCCACCAAGTAGATGCCGCAAACTAGGCGGGGACGAGGCAGGCCCAGGCGGAGATGGCAGGACGACCTGGACGCCTTCGCCAACAATTGACCAGACTTGGCACCGAACCGGGAGCTGTGAAGATCTGAGGGAGAAACATTTGCCCAGCATTGGGACACGTCTACAGGCTAGGAAAAAAAATCGATCCTGTTTCTGTTCAGGATCAAAAGCTTGTATAGACCCAAAAAAAAGTTTTTTTTTTCGTCTAGAAAAGCCGCAAATCGAGTTTTAAAATCCCCATACAATTCGTATGAATGTTAAAATAGTACATTTCGACACAAGTGCGAAAAACATGAAATTCGAAACGAGTGGCGATGTTTTAAATCGACACGAGTTACGAATTTCGTTTATGCACGTGTCTTCTACGACGTTTTTTAGTACAGATCCGAAGTTTCCTTCCTCCGAAGTTTTGGACCTGAAGTAAAATGACCCACTAAAATACACCATACACCAAAAATACACCATCTGTTCTTAAAAAAATTTTTTCACGCTTAATTTTTTTATGTTAATCGATTCCATTCGTATCCAGTACCAATAGTTTATCAGGGGTCAACTTATAGCAATGTATAAAAAAGCCAAAATTTCAAGAAAACTGTTTTCATAGCTACATTTACTATGGAAAAAAAGTGAAAGTTTAATTACATCATATGTCACGATAATTATACCTCCTATGCTAATGACAATAATACTGTGTGGAAACCTTAGCTACATTCATTATCTCGATTTGCGGCTTTTCTAGCCGAAAATATTTTTTTGGTCTCATACAAGCTTTTGATCCTGAACAGAAACAGGATCGATTGGCATCAAAAAAAGTTTTCACGACACTGTTCGTAAATGTGGTGATTGTTTGTCTAAACACAGTACGGAAAGTTGCCTATAGACGTATGGCTGTCAAATTGTGACAGCTGTAGAGCTGTACATCTATGAACGTCACGAACAGTACAACAATGTTGAACGTAAACTAAAAGATCATATCTAAACACGGATTTCATAGGTAGATACGACGTTTTGAAAATTATTTCAGAGAAATTTTCTCGGACTGCTTTTTTAATTTTTGTGGCACAGGATCATGGCGTTCAGCCACATAAAAATGTGACTAATTTTTAATAATTATAAAAAATGTGTTTTATTTCCTCACAGTTGTCGTGAAAAGCACAATGATTAGCCTCGGCTAAAAGTGCAATAGATGAACTCGTACTATCGAAGGCCTCCCAAAGGGTCGGCCTTCAAACAAACTCGTTCATCTATTGCTTACTTACTAGCCTCTACAACAATGTACTATTGTTAAAAATGACAATTTTCTCGCAACCTGTATGATTTTCCCAAAATCAGTAAACGCCAATTTTCACTAATTTAAAATCGAGGAAGGTCATATAAGACCATTTTCGCATAGCTACTCTGGATCTGGTAGCTGCCCTCTCTAACCCAAAAATAATTTCTACCCTGTCTATATATTACCTATATATAAAAAAAGAATACTTATACTTGCAAATGAAAATATTAGGGGTTTATATACCTTCTTTCTTGGTATAAACGACGTCAGTGTTCGTTTATTTCTTTTGTTCCCCACTTGAACAAAGCTGAAAACTTAGGAAAAAAAGTGTTAAAAAATCATAAGAAATTAGATTTCACTCAAGAAAGACCAACCGACCTGACGAAATAATGGTAAAGGGTCATTCCAGGTGAAATCAACAAATCGAGTGTGCTGCATGGTTTCTGATTTGAATGAAAAAAATGGAGGATATACTTCATGGTGGCAGAAGTGCTGAACCACCACCAGTTTTCTTTTTTATCTTTTAGTTTCCAAGTTTTGCCCTTGCAAAATTCAGAGTGGGGTCAAATTTCTAATTGTGGAAAAACAGACATAACTTTTTTTTATACAATAAAAGGTAACGAAATAATTATTACTTTGTCATTATATTTTCAATTGGTTCTTGAGCCAACCCTGGTGCATATCAAATATAATTTTATTCTAAAAAATAAAGTACTTGCCGTGTTCATCTTGTAAAATAAATATAAATGTGTTAGAGCAACTACTTGTAATAGAAAAATATAAATGAAAATTGAGACGTTCGAAAATGCTGATGTTTGACTCTAAAAAAATCAATGTGGAAGATAAAATATTTTCTTTATTTTAATCATAAATTATAGATGACATCTTCTTTAATTAGATTTGGAAAAAAAATGGTAATTTTGCCTATTTTCCGAAATACGATTTTTTAAACTGCTCACCATTTTTTCTCTTGTTATATTTATGCAGATTAAAATATAAATATGACCTTAATCTTTTAAATGCCTATGAATTCAATGAGAAAATATTGAATTAAATCCAGACAGTTGAAATTGACTGTATACACCATGCCCGTTAATGAACCCAAAAAAATTTAACCACGTATTTCTAACTGCATTTAGAAAATATAATGACAAAGTAATAATTATTTCGTTACCTCTTATAGAAAAAAAGTTAGGTCTGATTTTGTACAAGCAGGAATTTGACCCCACTCTTAACTTTGAATGGGCAAAACTTGGAAATTAAAAGATAAAAAAGAAAACTGGTAGTGGTTCAGCACTTCTGCTACTATGAAATATATCCTCAATTTTTTTCATTCAAATCAGAAACCTCCTCCTGTTCCTCGCTATAGTGAGGGGAAAAAAGTTGTTACACACGAGTGCAAATGTATTTTACTTCTCGTAAGTTAAAACGCTTGCTACGCTCAGGTTTCTGTTTTAAAACCACTCGCTTCGCTCGTGGTTTAACTATGGAATCCTTTCGCTTGCTCGTGTTTCAATTTCATGCTCGCGGGTAAAATACAACTTTGCACCCTTGTACAACAAATAACTATTTCTTTATAGAAGATTGATGATGAGCAGCAGCAGCACAGCATCGTCACAGTGGACAAATTACTGCGATCGCCAACCCTTTTGCCCAGCGTGCCGATTATGGGCATTTACCTCCTAATGTCCAATACGCATAGTTAATAGGATCACCTTGTATATATTATTCTATCAATTTATCGGCCTGATTAATATTTACACTATACCAAGTTGCAATTTTCTAATTCTAACGGTCACTCAGTTATGCTGCGGACAGACAGACAGATAGACAGACAGACGGACGTAGCGAAACTATAAGGGTTCTTAGCTTACTACGGAACCCTAAAATCTTAAATAAATTTAAAACACTCCTTTCGGTCGTGTTTTATTTTATCGCCAACCTTTACTTTTTTCATGCTTGTATCGTAATATCATCATCCATCATCATTATCATATCAGCCGAAAGACGTCCACTGCTGAACATAGGCCTCTCCCAAAGATTGCCACAATGACCGATCCTGCGTCACCCTCATCCAGCGGACCCTGGGGCAAGAAAACATTTTTTTTGTCTAGCGGTTAATTCCGAAAACGTTAACTTAAAAAAAAAACCGGCAAAATGCGAGTCGGACTCGCGCGCGGAGGGTTCCGTATCATTATCAATTTATCGTTAAAAAATACAGTTAAATCAACCTATCTTAAAAACTATAAGAGATAATTTAGTCAAACCAAAAATCGTTGATAGAGTGTATTAATATGCATAACATAATTTGTTTTTAGAATTTAATGCACGTAGTTTAAGAAATAGAGGGGGGGGGACACATTTTTCAGACTTTGAGAGCCGATATCTCGAAAATGGTTCGCTTAAATTAAAGTGTGATGTATAAACCTTTATATCATTTTCAAAGACCTTTCTATTGATATCCCATACGCTTGTATACATCTAAAAAAAAATCTATCCCTCAGTTACATATATGGAGGGCCCCAACCCCAATAATTTTTTTACAATTTAGTATCATAATTCTGTAGCGGTTAATACAACACGTATTCTTATCAAATTTCATTACTGTAGCATTTATAGTTTCTGAGTAAATCGGCTGTGACAGACGGACAGACGGACATGACGAATCTATAAAGGTTCCGTTTTGCCATTTTGGCTACGGAACCCTAAAAAAAACTCTCTTTTGTAACCCGAATTTTTTTATAGACCTATTCAACAATACCAACCATATATTGATTTAAACTTTCACGATTATCACTCATATTTTAAAGACAAACGGGTCTTAATCGCGTAAACTTACTAACTTTTAAAATATAATACCAACCATACTATAAGATTACAGCAAAATATTTTTTAATATATTTTATTCTACCTCTTTTTCGGTGTGACTGATATGTAGGTATACGTGTACCAAATTGCAAATTTCTTTTACTAACGGCCTATGAGCTATGCTGCGGACAGACAGACGGAAAGACGGACAGACGGACATGGCGAAACTATAAGGGTTCCTCGTTTACCACGGAACCCTAAAAAGGTTGGAATTAATTTTGGGTCTATATCGGGTGGCATATTTTTTTTATTTCGAAAAATTTGTCGCATACCAACTTTACGCCGAAAAATGAATGGCCTAGGTAAACATTGTTGCACATATTTTTGTTTTGCCGAAATTGTTGATCCTAACTTGGTTGTTCCTAAATATCGTTTGCCCTAATGATTTTCGTGTCTAATGTGTATGTATCGAATAATAATTGTGCATAATTGTGATGATCCTACTACTTAATGTACTAAAACTAACTACCTTTAAAAAAATATTTTCCTTAAACTTAACCCTCCCTGAAACCACCCAACCCTGTAGTCCAAAGAATTTTAGTGATCAGTACGGACCTAGGAACCGGTCGACGAAGCCCCGCTGCGCGGGACTTCTATTCCTGATCTAAGGGATAAAAGGTACCTAACGAACCTATCCAGGTTAGGAGTAGGGGAGGTACAGATTAATTATTTTCTAATACAGGGGGCTTCGCCCCCGAGCCCCCCTTGTGGGGCGCTTCGCTCTCCCGTCGCCCCTTTTTCGGGTTTACAAGAAGGAGGATGGGTAAACTTACTTAAGTATTTTATAGACTACGCCTTTCACTCCGCCCTATCCTAGAAACCTAACCATTCCAAGTCGGTTTTACCCTGGCTTATTACTTGGACATTATTTTAAACCATTCACCATATTGTTAATATGCTTTTTTCAATGAAATTTCGGACATAACAATTGTAGGCGCAAAGAAAATTGACAGTTTGAGCAGTAGGAAAAATAATATTAATTACAATGAACATTATGATTATTAAGCTTTAGGTAATTCGACGTTCGAGTAATCAATATTAGGATAAATATGGTGTAGGTGTTTTAAATGTGTTTGCGCAAAATAAAGTAGGCTAAACGAGTAGTATGCCATTTAACACTATGCCAAACATTCTCGGCCAAAAAATTTTAGGACAATCGACGTTATGCGACACGACAGGCACCCCTTTATTTTATCTTAAAAATATACTCTTCAGACAAAGTTTCGGTTTAAAGACATTTTTTGTACACTTGTATGACGGTGAACACTGTCACCGGCGTCGAAAGTGTTAAGGGTTTATCCCTTATATTATTTTAAAAAAAAGCTGAAATTGATTTGTCTTATTTTTTAATCAGCAGTTGGAATACGACGTATCAAGTCGCTATCTTTCAAATCACACTATTTCCATACAAACTTTCAACTACCTTTTAACCACTTTAGGGTTTAAATTTTATAAAATGGTTTCTTATTTTGTATACAAATGATTATATAAGTAACCTTCTGTAAAAATGCCATCTTTCTAGCCCTAGTAATTTACACTAAATTTATAGTCTACCTTAGTCTCCTTAAACAAAATCTACACCCCTACTTAACCCTCTCAATCATGATATGTCCCTACACTCTGATATATTATTGCATTTTACTTAGTAAATCTCCTACAATGTTTTAGGTCTCCAATTGTAGCTTTGCATCCCCTTGTTACAAAATACTTTTATAGGGATTATCATAGCTATAAACATTCTAATCCCCTTTTAACCTTTAAGAAATGATTAAATTACATTTCTTGTACCCTTGTAAAATACCTTATTAATACTAAAGTTTCAAGTTTCTAAATTAAAATAAATTTGGATCCCACCTTTGCACTCTTATCTTACCAGAAAAAAACAGCTTATACACGAATTTTGACATAGTCATTCAAATGAACAATAAGTTGAGTCTCTAATTGTTTACATTTATTTTTACCAATGTATAAAATACGCAATAGAACGTCGAATTTACAAGAATATGTTTGTAATTTACCATTTTTGGAGTTACCTACGTCACATAAACGTGTACGAGTATTTGCTCGTGCTATGATCAAAACATCATCATCATCAGCCTATGATAGTCCACTGCTGGACGTAAGCCTCTCCTATTAAATATGTGTATAAACGCATTAGGAGGTAAATGTCCATAATTGCCACGCTGGGCAAGCGGATTGGCGATCGCAGTAATGTGTCCGCTATGATGACGCTGCTGCCCATCATCAATCTTTTATCAAATAATGGTCAGTGACACTTCAATCCCTTAGTCGACTCTTACGACAACCGCAGGAGGAGTTGGGGTGGTGACAAATGTATTCTTATTGCCGTCACCACACGGCTAACATACGATACCAATACTGACATACGAGGTTGCTAAGAGGAGTGACAATTTTGGCTATCAGAAGACGATTTACTTGTATGCTAGCAGATATACGATACAAAAGTGAAAAAATTATATCCAGCTGTGGCCATAAATTTATGCATACCTAATATTCAAATCGTATAATAACAAGAATATAGAAAATACAAATAAATAACTAGGAATGTATTGCAACTTACAGGGAAAACACGGCCAAATAACTAGTAAGTAGGTTTTTGTGTCCGTATTGATAGTCCTGTGGATTATTATAATTATATAACAAACATATTCTATCTTTCTTATTATTATTATAGCTAAATTGACATCCTGATCGTTTTGACTTCGAGCCGTCACCGTCGCGTGTGTTTTCAAATGACGTATTTTGTTTCCAGAGTATAGAAAATAAACTCCATTACACCAAATCGTATCCGTAAACTTTTTTCATTTTTAATCGTTTTTGCGAATGTAACTTATACGTGTTCGGTAGTATTGAGTTTTATTTTGAATCAGTTGTTATAGTTTTCTTGTGTTCCGTCTTAAAAATAACAAGAAACTTAAATAAACGATGGGGTTCGAAAGAATTTCTTCGTTCTGATTTTCCCTACTTATTTAAAGACACTTTGAGTACTGGCATCCCTTGACGTATATGTATATGATTTTATGTCATTTTCAATGTCAAAAAGAGCTGTCAACGGGAGCGATTTGGCGTGCGTCCGACCTCGAGGAGGCGCTCGCGCCATCTGAGTCATAAGAGAATTTTGACTCGTGTCGCCATTTGTATGGAGAATATACGTAATTTTAAATTAAGGATTAAATTTCTCCGTTGTCTTTATGAGGAAAAATATGAATATGCCCTGATGCACTAATTCAGTTATCTGGCTTTTAAATTAACATGAATATTTTATGCCCGTAAAAGAAAAATATGCATTGCGTCGTGTTCGAAAAATATGCATTTTTTTCATTTTTCGGTACATTTAGAGCCGATTTCTAGGAAATCCATGTAAATATAAAATATAATATCAATTGGAGCCTCTGCACGGGTTCTTTCTGAATAAGCTTATGTAAGAAATATGTTTGTAGAGTTATATTTGCTTAACAAATTATTTGTTCGAAAATAGGTCTAAAACGACAAAATCGGGAATCCGACCCTTAAGAACATTTAGCGAATCGGGCTACTCACGCAATTTAAGTCGGTGATTGCTCGACATGTTTTGTTCGACCTAATTAAGAGGATCCTAGTGAGGAGTACCCTTGGTCTCGGTTTCCTTGCGAACACCTTGTATGACGTTCATTGATTGCGTGGGAAATGCAGTGAATTCAAAAGTACGCGATATTAATGCTCAAATACGTAGTCGCTGTATCTCATTTGGTTGCAATAATTGTAATAAAAGAGTAGTCATTTGTTACGTAACGATTCATATTCATAACGCAATTACTGCCGTTTAACCTTTCTTAGTCGATTTATGTCTTGTAATACAAAAAGATATAGATGCAATATAGTTGGTAATGCCACTTGAACTGGATCCGCAGGAATGTCGCAGGCAACTTTATCCGATTAATTTTTTCATACATTGGACCGAACTTGATTATTTATCTACATTTTGATCGTAAATTAAAACTGGTTCATTAATGATCATAACTTTTAATTTATCTCTCGTTTGCATAGTTGTAGCTGCGAATGCAACGTGTGAAGTGAATTTATTTAATGGCATAGATTTCTATCGCTAAAAGTTTGCGCTGTAATTTTCTGATGGTGTTTGAAGATGCAAATTTTATGTTTAAAAGGCTCAATAAAAGGTATACAACAACTCTTTAGACTTACGATGTGACATGATTTATTAGAATGACAATTTGTATGTTTAATTCCTTTATAACGATTATACATTCCCATTTAAACCGCATGTTAAGATAAGGATGATCTGATTGCCCGCAATATAGCTTCTGTAGCTTTTTAATTTTTTACAACACACCATGCAATAAAACAATTTATTGTAAGTTAATTCGCCCTTTAAACACGGACATTGTCTGCCGCTACTTCGAATACTTTGTATCCGTCAAAAGCGTGCCTCCACTACACGAGTAACAATTCATGTAAACACATTGTTGTGGGCTTTGACTCGATTACGCTGCAATTTACCCGAGATGGAAAACGGGCTCTATAAATATTTATCGTTTCTTATATTCTCTCGCGGAATTATACGGCAGATCTGGTAGGTTTTTACCTTATACCAACTACAATAGCGGTGACTACCGTTGTAAATGTCGATTACTCTAGTCATTTTATGGAAAAACTTCATGGTTATACGCAATTCTTGGCAATATATGAGCTATAAATTTTATATCGGACAACTGGGAATGAATGGATGCATGTCATGGTTGTTACAATAAATCATTTTTTTCGTAATAAATTATTACATTAACACCTATGACAGGCCTTCTGGCGTCAGTGCGGTGCAGTGCGCCAATAATTATCTGTTTTGTTGTTTCTGCTAATTGCTTCACACGCACGGCCGTGGAGAAAATATAAATTATTTCATATACCAATCGTCAGTCCATTCTTAAATAATCACCAAATTAAAAATTTGAAAACAACCAATTTTAACTGATTTCTCCAAGATCTTAATATCATCTGTGGTTTCCATCATTGGTTTCCTATCATCAAATCCTACTTTCTCAAACTCTTTTAAATGAATGAAAAATACCAAAAGTGCCATACCTATCTATAACATTTGAAGAGATCCCTCGATTTCTCCAAGATTGGGATCTTGGGATGATGAGTTATCAGACCCCAACTTGGTGCCAATGGGACCATCTCGTTGTTGTACACGTTCGATCACAAAAGAAAAATTTAAAATCGGTTCACGATTCTCGGAGATATCGGGTAACGCAACATACATAATACAAAAAAATAAAATAAAAAAATCAGTCGAATTGAGAACCTCCACCTTTTTTTCAGGTCGGGTAAAAAAATGTAAACAAATATGGCTAAACATTTGACGTTTTTGACATATCGTGAAACACGTTCGCAGGTATATTTTTACGTTAATACTAATAAATATCAATAATTTAAACTAAGAATGTATCTATGTGAACTCAAAGTAGATTTTAAGTTCGTAATAAAACCAAGATTGCGTTCTAAAAGTGCGTGATTATGGAATAATGCAAGGTTTTAGGTTTGTTCACATTTTATTAGATTCTACTGACGAATTTTATACACTTAGAGTGTTCGGAAAGTGAAGGCACGCAAGATTTAGCCCGACAGAAAAATACTAAAAATATAATTAAACGGTCATACGCACGTATATAAAGCCTAGCCTTTTTGGTAATGGAGAGCCTAGGTCTCCATTACTAAGAATTCTCCTAATTATGAGTTTTGTGCCTTACCTGATAGTTTCAATCTCAAGTAAATCAGAAATTGGAGATTTTTTTTCGCTATTTCTGGATTGTCTCCATAGTGAAAGTTGCTCATCGTGAGCGTCCCTAGAACCTCACTCTTGCTTCACGACCCAGATGTGACCCTGTATACAAATAAAAGGAATTAATTCATAATATCACAATGTAGGTATAGAAAACAAGAACAAATCCATACTGCATCGTGGGAACTCGTTAGATTAGAACAAAACGATTTGTCTTACACGTAATCTGTAACTTGAACATTACTGGAACGACACGCAGTTACATATCGTAATCTACTTAAAAATAGTGTTAAACAAATATCTAACGACGATTAATAAATGTATGTTGCCCACGCAATGCTTTTCTACTTGTGACCCGGTGATAGCGGGCGGTCTAAGCCACCCAGAGGTGTGCACATCTCAAACTAAATCGAATTATAACATAACAACACTTCACGGTTTTTTTATTTTCACGTCAGCATCCTTATACCGTATACCTGACAGACTATATTACAATGAGATAACTTGTATCAACTGAATAAAATAAAGTTGTTTTTATAGATTGTAGTCATAGTAAATCAGTCGTGTTAAAATACCATATTTGTTTTTCTTTGCTTTGATCGAGCCGCTTTGATTGATCACGGAAATTAGATTAATTTTTAAGAATAGATTGACATACCCACATAGCTCTAAAATGTCCTATCTTGTTACTTTAAACACAATTGACACATTAAAAACATATCCTTGAAATCACAAGCCCACGCACTTCATTAGTAAACGTGGTTGACAGTTTTCGCGCTAATAAATTCAATTCAATGAAAGTGGACAGTGGACTTAAATAGATCAGTATCTTTACCATGAGCTAGCTTGACGAAACGAAATGTTTATATTAGGTTTTATAGAAGTGGCGTTTTGTGAGGAGGATTTTGAGGGAAGTCTTTTTCCCATACAACGAATTTAATGTATTAATTCTAAGAAATTAAAATCAATCTAAACCAAAGCCAATAATACTTCTAATGGATGTTTTTATTTATTTATCTCTATTTCATAAAACTAGGCTCTAATAAAATACGTATTAAAAATACACTTGCGGTCAATGAATATGGGTGGAGTTTTTTTGGAAAAAAACTGATTTAAACATTTTATTTATTTATAAGTAATTACATTTGTACTAGGAGTAGGTACTATAAACAGCAGACCAGTACTCCGTTTTCGATCATATACTTGTATGTAGGTTTTTTAATAAAAATCATCAAAATTGTTATAAAGATGGGATTTGTTAAATTCTACTCGTATAGGTACGGTACGGATACAGTTGCACTTACTAAAAATACGATGGTAATAATCATGCAAATCTGGATATAATTTCCCCGAACGAAAAGGATAGAAAATGCCTTTCCTCATGCGTATAAGTTTGTCCCTTTAAACGAAACGTGAAGAAGTATCTAGTAGGCCAGCAAGGCGGTCGCAACTGACTGGTTACTGCTGCTGGTCTCCCGTTCGTTGCCGCCACAATTTGGGCTCCACTTTTCACTCACGATCAGGTGGAGTGGAGTCATTTTGTTGTACCAATATAAAAAAAAAGTTACGCAGTCGATACAACTAGCTCCCGCCGGGTGTTCATGGTAAGGACAGAGTCCACATAGGTAAAGGTTATTGCAAAGCCCGTCGGCCCACTAGTTAGGTTTCCTGACGTTGGATTGTCAGCTCCTTGTTAAACTGACGCCCGTCGCTCAGCGGACTACGCGAGAACAATTTGCAAGGATTTGCGTATTCTACGATCAAATTTAAATTTCAGAGTTAGTTCAGTGGCTGCTTTGTAGAAAAGGGCGGTTTTGTAGCGACGATTTTTGAAACAGTGCAAGAAAGTTACGAAGTCGTTTAAATTTAGTGAAGTTCTTATTGCATTTTGTGCATTACCAGCATACAGAAATGTACAAATAATGTAAGATCGTTGTGACACTTGGAATAAAGTCCATCATTAAGTACAGTCATATTCATAACTTAATAAAATTAACACATCTACCCAAAACAGTTTCCCAAAATTCTACAAAATCCCTTCCTCAATATAATTTTGTAGACTTTTTGAAACCTGACCTCACTTTTTTTAATGCACATTCGTCACTACAAGGTAGCGTGTTGTCTTAGCAGTGTTCTCACAACCAAGAATATTGTTAGTACGACGATCTGTAGTTGCAGTTGCGTCTAATAATATCTGCACGATTCAGAGCCTATTTCCGGTGAATAAGGTTCAAAATCGGTGACATATTTCTAGAGCCGTGCGTATTTGCATGGGCTCGTTAACGCATTGCGGCCGAATGACACGAGTGACACGCGTCTCTCCGATTGTTAAACCTGCCAGAAACGAGGAAATTTGCGCGTAAGGACTTGTACATATTACAATACCGTTCGTCAGGAAAAAAAGTAACACAAACTCAAAAAGTCATACTGAATAGTTTTTAGTATGTGACCAAACCCGAAATCGCAAAAAAGGTTACTTTTTTCATACAAATTCGTTCTGTGTCGGAGTCGCGCTTCAGTTGGTGCAGGCAGACCTGTACGACACGTCGAGTCTTCGAACGCCAGAATTGTTTTATTTGCAATGTTTACAATTAATTTGTTAAGAGTTACTAAATCTAGAAAACGATAAGCAATGTATTGCTTGGAGTGGTCTTTGCTTTGGTCCATGCGTCAGGTAGATAATAAAACCCGGTTGAGATCTACCCGCCTATGAAGCAGGTAGTTTATGACCTGACAGTATAAAAGGTCACTAGCGCTGTTTTCATGATGCATTTGCATTCGCGTGTTAGACTTAGAAAGAAGTCATTCTTGCTTTAGACTGGAAAGTCAATTCATTCTGATTCCCGCGTTAGACTTCGAAAGATTGATTCTTGCCTAGACTTGGAATAGATTTCAATTATGATCATTTCTTCCCTTAAGTCAGTCTATCTTGAGACCGCGAATAGATTTGATTAAGTGCACTCCAGAGTAAGAGGAGTTTGACTAGATTCAATAGTTCGTTAGATTCAGATTCAAATTGTTCTTTCCTAGCATCCTGACGAAAGACGTTATTTCTTGTGTTTTGAAATTGGTGAAGCATGGACTCAAACTTAGAACTCTCCAGTCGTTTTCCATTAGTTGTTGTTGTTGTTTAAAGTGTTTTAATTAATCGTGTTTTAAGTGTGTACCTATTGTAATGATCTAAAATTGTAATTACCAATGATTTGAAAAGATTAAAACATACAACCCGCTGAGTTTCTTCCTGGTTCTTCTCTGTTGTGGATTAACTCTTGCGAACCAGAGTAGTAATAAAAAAGGTCTTAATTCATGTTGTGGTTTTCATTATGAGTCCATGCCTACACGCATAAGTGCGTAGATAGCTAAACCATCCCCCTTTAGCTTGGCCGAACCTGATATAAAAGGGCCCTACGCCGAAATCAGAAGTGGGATAAAGACCTTGCCCACGATTTGATGGTAATGTATCACAATGTAAACGGTAAGGTTTAAAATCGGCAACAGTTGGTAAGGTAATGATTGTTCACAATTTCTGCTTTGAGTAGTGATTTAGATGACTACTTTGTTCTTTTTTTGTAATTTCTGATGTAACAATACGTGTGGGTACCTACCCTACCCACTTGACAAAAAAAAATTACAGTAATTCTAGTAATTTCAGATGATATCATGGCCCATAGTTGTTTGTTTCTTAGTTTTGAATTACTAGCAGTTCCGAAATACGGGCAAGTAGCCCTTTGTTTTGTTTTGTAGTGTGCCAAAAATTATTTCTTTATCGTGACAAACATTTTCAATCCATGCCTGTTGTTAAGTTTTCTATGCGTGTGAAATTACCGTTACAGATGTTCAACCTCAAGATCAACAAGATCACTGTGAGAGTGGTCAGCGTTTCGTCCATGGTGACTATGCTGTGGTCATGACAATTTATTGCAAGGTGTACAAGAAAATAAGAGAAAAACTGCCAAAGACCCGAGTTTTGGAGCAACAGAAATAAAAGGACAGGTTTCGTTCCAATTGTTTTAATGCAAAATATGAAGTAGTCATTTAAAAATTAACGGTTGACATTTGTTTGTAGCGTGAAGTTTTTGTGTCCTCAAAACATTTTATTATTTGCGAGATTAACTTGGTTGTAGTAAAATGAAGTCGATCATTATTTTAATAATAATAATAATATAATAATAATAAATCATTTATTTCGAGTAAGTTACACTCATATCATGGTTAGTAAAAACTTAAATTGTAGTGATGTTAGTACTTATAATAATAATTTAGACATTATTTTTTTTTTTTTTTTTCTGAATACGGTGCATGTAGCTGACTACAGCGAAACAAATACGGACAGTCCAGCCTGTCTCCTATCATCTTCATGATGGTGTTGGGGCCGGCGCGCACCCGGCGCACCAGGGATGCGGCCCTCTTGCGGATGGTTGCATAGAAGCAGTCGACCCTGGCTTCGGCGAACATCCCTGATGCGCTACAGAAACGCGGCAGCCCCATCATCACCCGGAACGCGTTATTAAACTGGACGCGGAGGGCTCCATAGGCCCGTTGCGTGTAGTTAAGCCACAGATTACACGAGTACAGTGAGGTACAGTAAGCTCTAAAAAGTGTAAGTTTTACCTCTCTGGTACAGCGTGAAAACTTACGTGCAATCATGTTAGCCCGGACCGATAGGGCCCTCCGCTCCCGCTCCATGTCTTTATCATCTTTGAGGTCCGTCGTGAGTACGTGTCCTAAATACTTGAAGGTATCCACCCGTTCGAGAACAGACCCGTTAAGTTTAATGGGTGTCACTTCACTTGTTTTGCCTCGACCGACCTCAAAGACCATGTACTTACTCTTATTCACATTATATTTTAAACCATGTGAATTGGCGTATGTCTCGCACACCTCGAGCAACTTACGAATACCACCCACAGAAGCACTTAGCAGAACCATATCATCTGCGTAACTAATATTATTAATACATATGTCGTCAATATGGCATCCGATATGCATTCTGCCAAGCGCATCCAAGAGCTCATTCATATAGAGGTTGAACAGAGTGGGTGAACTTAAGCCCCCCTGCCTCACCCCGCACTCCAACCTATATGGATCGGACAGTACATTTGCCCATCTAACGCTGTTGACTTGGTTTCCATACCAGTACTTGAAGATGCTCACCAGTCCAGATGGAAGTTTTATAGCATCAAGTTTCTTCCATAAAATATCGTACGAAACCAAGTCAAAAGCCCTAGATAGGTCTAGGAAACAAGCGTATATAGGCGAGTTTTTGCCTACATAGTACTTGACAGTGTGCTTAAGCGCCAATATAGCACTTTCCGTGGATAACCCAGGCCTAAAACCAAATTGGTTATGATTTATTTCCACGTACTCGTTTAAACGCGTGTTAAGCACACTATCAAATACTTTGGCAATCACAGTTGCGAGTGATATCGGCCTATAGTTATTTACATCGGACAGGTCACCGGTTTTGTTCTTAACTATAGGCACAACTATCGTTTTCATTAAGTCGCTCGGTATATAAGAATGCGTCACACATAAATTGAACAGCATAGCTAACACTCTTCTTAAATGAGAGCCTGCGTGTTGAAGGTGCTCAGCACTGAGGCCATCATGTCCCGGAGACTTGCCACGCGACACGGTCTTTACAGCCTTATCCACCTCACGGGCAGTAAACAATGGGCACGTGACGTCAGCCTCAGCGCTGCCCACCCTCGGCTCCTTCTGCCTCAAGGGAGTTCTTACAAAAAAGTGATCCTTAAAGATATTAGAGATGCACCTTGCATCGCTTTCACCGTTAACACTAACCGGCAAGCCAGACCGAAGCTTCATGTTATTCGTAGCCTTCCAAAATGTTTTAAAATCTTTATCTGAGTGATGAGATGCAATCACGTCCATTTTGATTTGATTCTGGTGATCCTGGCACCATTTTAATCTTGATTTGAAAATTTTCCGGCTCTCGATCATATGATCAAAGTAAGGACCATTTCTAGGCTTTCCCTGCAAATTCCACTCATGAAACCTCGCCCTAGCCAGCCTGTGAGCCTCACCTACATGTCTGTTCCACCCAATCAGCCTACTTTTATGTTTAGGTTTACAACCTACCCAGGTCGCGGAAGCGGCTTCCTTAAGGACAGACACTACGTTACAATATAATACATTTATAATTTGTTTATGACTAGGTATATTACAATAGGCATCAGCACATGTTGCGAATTCTGAAGGAAAATCAATAGTTTTTAAGTTATTATGACATTGCTCAGTGTAATCAGTAACCTGCTTGCCTGACCTACTGCCCCACAATACAGACTGATCAAAGAAACCGCTGACATGATTTAGTCTGCGTGTTAATATATTAATATCTATGTTGAGTACAATGGGGAAATGGTCAGACCACGTGACATTATAATCTACGTACACATTTCGAACAGATAGTAATGCAGACTGCGTTACCACAAAATGGTCTAACCAGCGCCTACACTTATGAGCGTCGCTAATATACGTGTAAGTGTCAGACGAAACACCTAGCATATCTATATCAACACAACGCCAGTCCTGTTCACAACAATAGCTTAATAATTCGTTATAAAAAGGTTCGGTCGGATGAGCGTTAAAGTCCCCCATTAAATATACTGACTCTAAACTGTAATCACTAATGATAGCACTCACCGCGCTCAGACAATCCGTGAATTCGGGTAGGTTTACCGTACAATCCGTTGGCATGTACACATTAATCACTAAAAAAGGTCTATCACTTGTGACTACTTTAATGGCACACACACGCGGATTATCGCACTTTATTACAATGACTTCGGTAAACATCGCGCTCCTCCAGAGTATGCCTACACCGCCGTGTGGACGTCCGCGTACGATCCCCGCCGTGGTATCAATTGCGGAGGTCCCCGTAGAACAAAAGTTATTATCTATTGTGTTTAGGTATGGGATCTCATCCGGATACAACCATGTCTCTTGTATACCAATAATATCCGATGTCTTACATAAGTGCCTAATACTATCGACAGAGCGTTTCACGTTCTTACAGTTATAACTCGTTATAGTACACTTACTATGCTGTTTAAAAGTATTAGACATTATTTATGTAAACTGATTATGTGCCGATATCAGAGGTCCCTCCGATCGATTTTTATACTTGAAGTTGACAAATTTCCGGAATATAATACCTTTAGGCCATATCTTCTTATCTAGGAACAGAGGCAATTTATTCTCAGATACAAAAAACTTGTACGACTTATGGTTGACTTTCTTTTTAATTTCGATCTTTTCCAATATAACGATCTCGTTAGTTTTCTCACTAATATACGTAACAATATCATTTTCATTCGTGTCCGTGTGTATGTTCGAAATAAACACAGGAAATTTCCGTTCCGCCGCTTTAAACCCGCACCCAATTTCGCTTGCTGTACCTATTTGCCCTTTATACCGATTATTTGACCTTTTCTTTCGGTAACTTACAGTCTGCCACTCTTGCTCATTCTCATTTTCGCGCATATTTACTTCCGTCGTGGATTTAATCGTAATGTTGTCATCAGTTATCACGCGGGTCGGCACAGGTGGCACGCTCAGCTGTTCGGAGCGATGAGTCACCTGTTTTACCGTAACGTTCGACTCGAGCTGCGACATTAATGACAAGTTTAAGCAGATGCCAATACCCTAAACTTAACTTTCTAGTCTCGTGATGAGGTTAAGCTGAGCCCGCGTGCAAAATTTTATTTCTGTGATGAAACTGATACCGTACAATTTGATATTTTCAGTTCAACATGGCCAACCAGAGCAACCTGCCGGCATCATGGCTGTTGCTATCATCACGTCCCGACGGCGTGGCAGAGGAAGACTGGTGTCGCTGCTGCCTTCCGTGAACACGTGGTGCAACGCGTGGTGTGTCCACACCATTACAACAGACGCGTTGTTAATCCGGTGAGAAGTTCACATTTTGTTGGGTTATTTGAGCCCTGAGCTAATTAGTGAAACTAATGTTGTAGTAGTCATCGAGGGCTTATCTTTTTGAGTTTATCAAATTGAAAATGCCGATGATGAAGGTCATGATGGTCATGACTAAGGTCATGACGAAGGTCATGGTGAAGGTCATGATGGTGGTCATGATGGTGGTCATGATGGTGGTCATGATGGTGGTCATGATGGTGGTCATGATGGTGGTCATGATGGTGGTCATGATGATGATCATGATGATGGTTATGATGTTGGTGGTGATAGTCATTTCTTATTATTTGGGCTGTCCATAGTTTCAATTTGACTACTTTAGTTTTAAAGTTGTGGATTATAATTATTGGAATTAGTCATTTAGTTTGCAATCGTATAATGAAACTTTTTACATCCGATTTGGTTACATTTTCTCAGACTGCATACACCATTTTGTCATTCGTAATCGTAGGTGTAAAATCGGATCCATTTTTCCGTCTCCGTGCGGCCACGATTGTGGGTGGCATGCGTTTGGTTTGATGGTGTAATCGGTCGATGTGTTTTTGGTTTGGTTACCGGATGGAAGTAGACCAATTATTGCTGGATGGAAGCAATTGTGGCTTGGTTACCGGATGGAGGTAGACCAATTTTGTTGTTGCTGGATGGAAGCAATTGTGGCTTGGTTACCGGATGGAGGTAGACCAACTTTAGAGTACTGTAACCTATTTGTTATTTTTGTTGAACAGTTTCATTTGACTATTGCAGAACTATGTCTGTTACTGGTTAGTAAAGTAGTAAGAAGTTAATGTCTGGTTAAAATTCAAATTACAAAGTGGTTTATTTAATTTTCTGTTAGTAATGTGAATACGTAGTTACTCATTGGAAACTTATAATTTTGTTTTCCGTAAATCGGTTATTAAGAAAACTACAACTTTATTTTCGCTTTTATTTTTACCATTTTGCGTTAGAATTGGTAATGCCACAAAAGAAGTTATTGTTGTTGAATGTAATTGATGACTATGTCACATGAGTTTTCGATGGACAAAAAACGTGACTTTTATTTTAATAAGGAAGTCTCTTGACTGGACTTGATTCGTTAATTTAAATTAATTTTGTTTTTTTTTTTAACTGGTAAAATTAAGCTGGCACTATCAAAAGTTTTTTTTTTTTTGTGTGTGACTTGAATCAGACAAAATTGAAACCTAAATTGAAAGGCCCGTTTAAGGTCTTGGAGGTACTTGATAGCGATCGTATTAGTTTGAAGAAACTAAAGTTTAAATGCACCTACAAGTACGCTCATGACCAAATTAGAAAATGCGTCAATGTGGAAACTTGTCTCTCATAATCTGAACCTAGTACAAGTGATAAAGTTGAGCAAGCATCTTGATTTTTTTTTGTTTTTTTGGCCGCACCGTAGTCACGTGCCGTAGTTGTAACTGTGGCCTTATGGTCGTTCAGAGCGCAATGCTCTGCACTGATACGGCGGGGGCCTGAGTCTTATGTGACTAGATTGTGATATGGCTAATTTGGATTGGCCGAGAATCTTGTTGATTCTGTTGTGAGAAGTTAAAAATCATGATGTAAGCTTGTGTGTGTTGTTTAATTCGATTAAAAGAAAAATATCTTGAGACTTTTTTCAGAGTTCTATTGAAATAATGTTTTCATAAAATGAGGCTATCAAAGCCAGGTGGTACTAATGCAATAGCAAGCATTCAGATTTAAATTGGAATTAATGAAATGACATGGAAGTAATTTTTAATTCAGTTGAAAATAGTTGAATTTTGTTTTCCTTGAGTTGAATTGATTTTTTTTATGGAGACAAATGTTGGTCAGGGTGACCGAGCGGTAACAAAGATTACTGGTGTACGTGTTTGTTTCAGACACAAGCGAGGACGCTTGTCACGTCAGAATGGCCGTGTCGGAGTCGCGCTTCAGTTGGTGCAGGCAGACCTGTACGACACGTCGAGTCTTCGAACGCCAGAATTGTTTTATTTGCAATGTTTACAATTAATTTGTTAAGAGTTACTAAATCTAGAAAACGATAAGCAATGTATTGCTTGGAGTGGTCTTTGCTTTGGTCCATGCGTCAGGTAGATAATAAAACCCGGTTGAGATCTACCCGCCTGTGAAGCAGGTAGTTTATGACCTGACAGTATAAAAGGTCACTAGCGCTGTTTTCATGATGCATTTGCATTCGCGTGTTAGACTTAGAAAGAAGTCATTCTTGCTTTAGACTGGAAAGTCAATTCATTCTGATTCCCGCGTTAGACTTCGAAAGATTGATTCTTGCCTAGACTTGGAATAGATTTCAATTATGATCATTTCTTCCCTTAAGTCAGTCTATCTTGAGACCGCGAATAGATTTGATTAAGTGCACTCCAGAGTAAGAGGAGTTTGACTAGATTCAATAGTTCGTTAGATTCAGATTCAAATTGTTCTTTCCTAGCATCCTGACGAAAGACGTTATTTCTTGTGTTTTGAAATTGGTGAAGCATGGACTCAAACTTAGAACTCTCCAGTCGTTTTCCATTAGTTGTTGTTGTTGTTTAAAGTGTTTTAATTAATCGTGTTTTAAGTGTGTACCTATTGTAATGATCTAAAATTGTAATTACCAATGATTTGAAAAGATTAAAACATACAACCCGCTGAGTTTCTTCCTGGTTCTTCTCTGTTGTGGATTAACTCTTGCGAACCAGAGTAGTAATAAAAAAGGTCTTAATTCATGTTGTGGTTTTCATTATGAGTCCATGCCTACACGCATAAGTGCGTAGATAGCTAAACCATCCCCCTTTAGCTTGGCCGAACCTGATATAAAAGGGCCCTACGCCGAAAATATTCGAAATATTTGTATGGGAAAGTGATTCTGGCGACTTCGGCGGTCCCATACTACAAACTCAAGTTCCGTTCAATTACTTCATCCAAATTATTATGTAAGATTGACGTTATAATTATAAAATTAAAAAAAAAAAAAAATATTTACTACTTCATAAAGTTGTATAAAGTTAAATGCATGATTTACAGTTTATACACGTATTAAAAAATGGTTTGTTGTAATGTAATACCTACTCATCTATACCTATCATTACTAAGTTTCAACGTTGAAGTAACACCTGACATACCTTCGAATTGATCAAACTGAATTCAGACACTTTCCATTCGCAATTAAGTCACAGTACTTTTACGGTGCCACGGTGATTTTAAATGTGCGTTAAACGATCTCATGTTTAATTTAATTACTTAGTTGCAGTAATTCTGTCGTTCGATCCTGGATCCAATCACTGCTTTGATTGAATCTGTGAACATCATTTAAGTAGTAATCGTTATCCACGCTTCGGCGCGAGAGCACTCATCGCATCCAAAAGCTTATTTCATAAAGGGCGTATGTCTACATGAAAACCATACATGAATACGCCTTTTTGATTTGACCACTTGAGTGGCAATGAACGTTGACTTTTGATGCTGGAATCAGTTTTTACTTTAAGGTTTCATGGTTTGAGTTTTGTTCTTGTAGGATTTCGGTCTGTCAATTATATCAGTTTATTGGTGTTTTAATCAGGTAGTTACATTGTTATTTTTGGAATTATATTATAATTTTCATCAAGAAGAGTTCGTTGGATGGAATCTGACTAATTTGATGACGATTTTATAGATTTTTTTCATTCGTTTTTGTTGTTGTCATCATGAAGCGACCACAAATATGTTACTGATATAAAAAAAATCTCTTCAGACATATCAAATCAAATCAAAACAAATCATAAAATAAAAAGTTTTATTTCAAATTCATTCAGTACATGTCATTATTTAATTACAATAATAAACGTCATCATCATCACTGATCTTTCGTTAAACTTTTTTAAGTTAAGATTTCTGAATTTAATTTTACAAGCAATAATTACTATAATAAATTGACATCTCAGTTGTGCACTTTGTTCGGTGGTCTACGTATTCTATTTGTCTAACCAAGTCCAGTTACCGTATCCCAATCGGTAAAAAAATTAAATGATTGCTCCATTCCTGTCACTCCAAATAAGTCTCTTTTTAACCGACTTCAAAAAGGAGGAGGTTAACAATTCGTCGAAATCTTTTTTTTTTTTTTATGTATGTTCCCCGATTACTCGAAGACGCGTGGACCGATTTGAAAAATTCTTTTTTTGTTTGAAAGGGTATACCTTCTAGTTGGTCCCATTGTCACCGAATTCTGATCTGATGATGGGATCCTGGAGAAATCGAGGGAACTCTTCAAATGTTGTAGGCACACATGACATTTTTTATTTCTTTTCGAAGACAAATCAAGTATTTGCGTCTAGTCATGAACATTTTAAGTTGGTGATCTGATGATGGAAGGTACAACTCCTTAGCAATTAGGAGTTGGGGGATAATTCTTTAAGTATAACATATTTCATGTATTTTGGAAGCTATTCGCGTATTTGCGTTTAGGTGGTCATCCTTTCATGTCGGTGAGCTGATGATGGAAGGTACAACTCCTTAGAGATTAGGAGTTGGGGGATAATTCTTTAAAAATAACATAGTTCATATATTTTGGAAGCTATTTGAGTATTTGCCTTTAGGTGGTCATAGTCTCATGTTGGTGAGCTGATGACGAAAGGTATAACTCCTTAACGATTAAGTAATTCTTTGAATGTAACAACTGTCATATATTTTTGAGATCTATTCAAGTTTTTGCTTAGTAGTTATGACATGTTGGTTAGCGGTTAGTGATTCTTTAAATAATATAGGCATGCTAAGGCTTGGAAGCTATTTGAATATTTGCGTTTAGGTGGTCATCCTTTCATGTCGGTGAGCTGATGATGGAAGGTACAACTCCTTAGAGATTAGGAGTTGGGGGATAATTCTTTAAATATAGCATAGTTCATATATTTTGGAAGCTATTTGAGTATTTGCCTTTAGGTGGTCATAGTCTCATGTTGGTGAGCTGATGACGAAAGGTATAACTACTTAACGATTAAGTAATTCTTTGAATGTAACAACTGTCATACATTTTTGAGATCTATTCAAGTTTTTGCTTAGTAGTTATGACATGTTGGTTAGCGGTTAGTGATTCTTTAAATAATATAGGCATGCTAAGGCTTGGAAGCTATTTGAATATTTGCCTTTAGGTGGTCATCCTTTCATGTTGGTGAGCTGATGATGAAAGGTACAACTCCTTAGAGATTAGGAGTTGGGGACAATTCTTTAAATATAACATATTTCATGTATTTTGGAAGCTATTCGAGTATTTGCGTTTAGGTGGTCATCCTTTCATGTCGGTGAGCTGATGATGGAAGGTACAACTCCTTAGAGATTAGGAGTTGGGGGATAATTCTTTAAATATAACATAGTTCATATTTTGGAAGCTATTTGAGTATTTGCCTTTAGGTGGTCATAGTCTCATATTGGTGAGCTGATGACGAAAGGTATAACTCCTTAACGATTAAGTAATTCTTTGAATGTA